>JAGYYJ010000052.1:0-36251 GCA_019671005.1 Hibiscus mutabilis | reverse complement strand
GTCAAAGAAATTGCAGCATTAGAAGAAGCAAATTTGGTTAAGTAAGGAAGGTGTTCAAATGAAAATATTAACATGGAACATTAGAGGTATGGGGCAACTTTGTGCAATCTTATTCGTATCCTTAAGGTT
Source organism: Hibiscus mutabilis (assembly GCA_019671005.1). Classification (NCBI taxonomy): domain Eukaryota; kingdom Viridiplantae; phylum Streptophyta; class Magnoliopsida; order Malvales; family Malvaceae; genus Hibiscus; species Hibiscus mutabilis. The sequence continues at coordinate 36,122 of JAGYYJ010000052.1, read as the reverse complement.
GATGTGGAACTAAAAAAGCGGTCATTGAAGTGGATGAGGTGAGGAAATTTTGGATGGATGATGATTTTGAATTTAGAGTTTTGGCGGGGAATGGCATGTCAGGAGGTGTTCTAACAGTATGGGATAAACATAGTATTGAGGCTAAATGAGCAGTAATAAAGAACAGTCTCATTTTACAGATGGTGAACAAGTCTCACTCTAAACATATATGCGCCTTGTGGAAGTTCAGAACAAATTTGTACTTGGAATGAAATTGAAGCTGAAAAGAGGAATAGCAGCTCGCATTGGATAATTGGAGGGGATTTCAACGTGGTTCGAAACCGGAGTGAAAGGAGTGGCGCTGGTGTACGATACGCAGGCAGGTCATTTCTCAGTAAAGAAGTTGAAAGAGCTGATCATTGATGCCGAGCACATAGTGCCGGACTTCGATTTCGATTTGATTTGGAAACTCAAGGTTCCTTCAAAGGTGAAAAGCTTCATATGGTTGCTAAAGATTGGAAGAATCCCAACCAAATCTTTTCTTGTTGGCCGAGGGGTGAATATGGAAGATGAAAATTTGGCTGAGGGAGAAATCTTTTCATATGGTAGCCGGACCACAACTGTGGTTCTCATCCGCATGAACCCTCTCAGAAAACTGTATAGAAGGCACAGATCCTGTGTGATCAATCTTAACATCGTCATCAAGTACCACTATCTCCTCTTCAACAGTCGTGGTCGTGCTTCTTGAATCCAGGGTTGCACTTCCCTTAACCGCACTGGCGTAAGAAGGCATAGAAATAAGAGGTTGTACATCAGAACCACCATCTCTAATAGCGTTTAAGGCTTTCTGGTCATCCATATCCATCTATTCAGATAGACTTACTGTTTCCTGGCCAGCCGACACAGTATGGGATTGTTCGTTTTCCATATCCAAGCAAACTTCTCCATCTTTATTTTTTATCTTTTTAGTCGCACGTAGGTCTTCCGGGGAAACAAGAGACCCATGCCTTTCAATTATTGGTGGGAACTCAAGTCGGACAACTCCACGCAAGCCACAGCCACCGTAGCTTGCTTGTCATTAGGGTTTGCGAGAGAGATATCAGGGAGGTTCATTAGGGTTTCTCTTTACTACGTCCTCAAAAGCACTATTTTGATTTCAATATTAAACACTTATATCTTAAATCAAATTGTCTAAAAACACTTCTCAAAAATAATTTTAAAACGTATTTTTTACTGTATTTTTCAAAAATAATGTTAAATTGGTCCTGCCACGTTAGAATGGAAAATTGAAAGGTAAAAAATTTTCTTTGTACTTTACTAATTTTAAAGACTCCTCAAGCCCAAGAGTGCATTATTAAAGAGCTGATTAAAGTTATCAGCGTTAACTAGGGGTGTTCGTAGGCAGATAACCATACTAGAACAATTTGTTGGCATGGTTATCAGAAGTTTCAATTCGATATTTTGATGAATTGTTTTGTTTACAGCGGTTACTGCTTAACTGGTTAACCAATTTATTCAGTATGGTTCTTGAGTAACCATGGTCCTTTTATTTACAATATTATAAGTAATATACATATTTATTACTATTAATTTTAATAGTTTAAAAATATCAACGCAAAGAAGTTTAAATAAAATTCTCAATATTTATAATATTAGGCACGGCATAAAACATAAATAATAATAAAAGAACTCAATAACTCAGTGTACTTTATAACTTAATAATTTAATCACTAAAATTAATTTACATCAAGTGAACATCACATTTGATGTTATTTGGGGCTTAGAAATTTCATGAAAATCTATTCTAAGTCTAGGAGTAAGTTTTTTCTCAATAAGGTTGGAAAGATGGCTACAGTGTAGTACGACGAGTATTGAAATGAGGTTACAAGAATGGGGCCTTGGTTAAATAACAGTTTCAGTTAGAAGGGTAGGTGGAAAAATGTTTTTATTAGCCATTGAAAATGAAGAGATATTCATGATGCTTGAGGATCTAAATTGGTCCTACCTCAAGAAGATCTTTGTGGATATATCGTTCTGGTCTAAAAAAGTAGTTCGAAATGATAGAGCAACTTGGATAGAGGTGGCAGGGATGCCACTACATTGTTGGAACCTTGTAACACTTGAAAAAGTTGCATAACTATGGGGTTCGTTTGAAGCATTGGGGGAGAATGCAAATCGGTGCAAGGATTGTGAGAAGGTGACAATTCTAATAACAACTGAGTATATGGAGAAAATTTTGGAAATTAAAGTAGATTTTATTGTGTACAAGGTGAGAGTTATGGAGATTGGTTTTTCAGACACCCCGAAGCATGTTGCGACATCGAAGAAAGAAGGAGAAGATGCACGCCGGAGCAGCTACAGTCAAGAAGAGTCTTCATCAGAATCAAGTCGGGTCATTCGCCAAAGAAGAAAAATACAAATTTACCTACCTCGATGACCGATGAAATTAATGACGTGTTCATTGGAAAGGAGTACAATAAAGAATGCTATTCTGTTGGAGTGAATTCTAAAAGGCACTTAGGGGAGTGTAATATTAAAGGCATAGATCAAAAAGAAGGAGAAGCTATCTTATCTGGTTAGGTAGAAGAGATGGGAAATAACGTTATGTCTCAAAAGGGCAAACTGATCATGTTTTCATGTCTGAAGAACTAGGTGTTGAGACAGACTGGAAGCCCACTATGGAGTATAGGTTTGTGGATCCTAGACGAAGGGGGATATTTGGGCAGGCATTGGAGGATATTTGGGCTATGGGCTTTCAAACGAAGGGGGATTTAATTCCTGATAGTAACCCAGATATATTCCCAAAGAAGAAATAGGTCTGGAAAGCTGTCGTAGACGAGCAAAACAAAAGTGTGATTGGATCTGAAAAATTGGTTAGGTATTTTTTTTAATCTTTTAATAAGGCGTATACATTTTAGGAATAAATTTGTTTAAATTCGAGTCTTATAGAATAAATATCATCATCTTTTCGACTGCGGATATTCGTTCATTCGTTTACGTGTCATCATTTGATTGATTAAATTGATAGAATGAGAAAATAAAGAGGATTAAATTTATTCATTTTTTTTAAATTAGGACTAAATGGATTGAATGTGTAAATATAAAAGACTAAATGTGTTATTATGCCAATGATTGTTAATTGTCACGTCATCAGTCGTTAATTTTTTTAACGATATCGGACTAACTTGTTACTTTTTTATGTTTAAGTGCCATTTTATAATTTTTTATAGTTGGAAGACTCAACAAGAAAACACTTTATAATCGGAAGACTGTTTAAATAGTTTAAACCAAAATAGAAAAAGGAAAATAATCCCAAAAACTAAAGGAATGAGAAACTATATTACTATTTTTTTAAATTTTAATTGATTTAAAATATTTTATTAAATTTTAATTATTTTTTATTAAATTAAAATTATATTTCATGTGTAAATACGTAATAATTTAAATGTCATGTCATTTAAAAAGTATCATCATATGTATGTGTTATGCAAAAAAATTATGTCTTTTTTGATGCATTTTTATACTCCAACACTAGAAATATTAAAAAAATTAAATTCTAAGCTCTAACTTTAAATTCTAAATCTAAAACCCTACATCCTACCCCTTAAAAAATACAGCCTACCCCAAATTCCCTAAACACTAAACCTAATTTTTAGTGCGGGTCATAAATAGGAGTACAAAAAAGTAGAGGATTTCCATTTTGTGTTATGTCATCACCGTTAACTTTTAACAGTCTAATCATCACACTAGTTAAAAAACGAGTAATTTGACAAAATGATATAAGTTGAGGCCTAAATTTATTTTAAAAATGGATGAGGCTCAAAATGACAAAAATTATAAACGTTAAGGGCTAAAATTATCTTTACCCCTTAAAATAATCTCTTTAAATATTATAGATATCTATAATAATCTATATTATTTATAATAAAATTATATTTATTTAATTATTAAAATTTATCATCACTTTTAAATTTTAATTAATCGTTAAATTTTAACCAATTACGTAAAATCCATGGCATTTATTGTTTAATTTAACGGTAAAATTTTAAAAACTCTATCAAAATTTAAAAATTAACTTAAACTTCTAGTTATTTATCCATTAAAATTTATCCTTATGTTTGATTTTTTTTGAACAACTTATATTTGAAATTTTAATTACTCGTCACTAAATTTAAAATTTTAACTACCATAAGATGTGGTGTAGTGGTTGCTCGCATCGTTCCTTAATCATGAGGTAAGAGTTTGATCTCTACCAATGAGAATAAAGTACATTTTATGGTCAATAGTTTACCTCTTAGTGAGAGCACTTGTAGAGGATTAGTCACTAGTATCAACGTTGGATACCTTTGTCAAACCAATGAAAATTAAAATTTTAGCCAAATAAAAATGATAAACTCATTAAATTTAAATTTTAATATGATAAATTATAAATATATATAATACTTTTATTTTTTGGTAAATAAGAGAAAATTATCATATGTTTCATTAAAAACATATAAACCTAGTCGGAAGAAAATAATACACATGATAATAAGTTTAGAAACATTATTCGAGAGAACCTCGACCAAACATTATATGCATTATTACATCAACTCAACTAACAACTCCTTCAGCATGCAACAAGCATGAACTTCACTCGGAACAAACGGGATGAGATCAAAATTGTCCGATGCGGCTAACTTGGCCAAACGATCGGCTAATTTGACCCACTCCATAGATGGAGGATTCCAACAATTGGGACTAGCACCCACCCTCACGTTCGTGCTTCTATTGCCACTATCACTCTCTAGAGCACGTCACATGAGTGAAAGGAGATGTTTGCTACGGTCCAGAATAGCACCATCCCGATCCTTTTCATCACCAAAGGCCACTGCATTGCAAAAGAGCCAAAGGTTCCATATGACAACCCTCGCAGATCCTTTTCATCACACTAACTTTCGCATGACCAGCCACGTTCAGCATTCCAAAACCTTACGATGTAAGCCTCTCAAAGAATAGTCTGAGTTTGATTGGAACCAGGAATCATCCACCAAAAACCTGGATATATACTTTGACATCCACTTGTTTCACTTTTATTCCTGACCGCCACCCCTATAAACCATGCTGATATCCGGTTCCTTTTAAGATCTGAGACCTCATCCCAAGTCTTCTTCTGATCTGCTTTATTGCACGGGGCATAAATATTTATCCAGACTAAGTACAGACATTCCATTACCTATCTCCCAGAAACAATAATAAACCTGTCTGAAATTAATGCATCTTCCATCTGAAAATTATTTATAAATAAAAAATTAATATATACATCTAATTTCATCCAGGATATATTAATTATTTTTTAATATACATCTTATATACATCTTCCAAAAAATTAATATATACATCTAATTTTCAAATAATAACTTAACTAAGAGATCAATTTTGAGTTAATATATTATCTGATACTTGAACTTCTCTACAACATTCATATCGATACCTAAACTCGTCTTCCTATATACATTTCTGAACCTAAACTTGATTTTACCATTATTAACTGTGTTAAAATGTGATAAAAGTTAAATTGAAGTACCAAATTTAAACCAAAAAAAGATAACTGCCCAACTCAGGTACCAAATAGTATAATAACCCTTTTAAGTCTTACTAGTTTATTCGGTTTTCGCACTGGTAATAAGGATCTTAATGAACCTGTTGGGAGGAAAATAAAGACCGGATGACATCTCCACCATGCTTCCACCAGGCTGCCTTCACCATGCCGCCGTACAGCTCTCTCTCAACCACCGGACATGCCAAACATCACGAAAAAGGATGGGTGTCAGAGACCAAATCAAACAAAAATTACATTATATTTTTTACCAACCAGATCAGAGAGGATATATGTAAATGAACCAAAATGTGCAAAAAAGCAAGTAATCAGTTTCAAAAAAAGAGAGACAAGTTTCCATCGGTAATCTTTTTTTTTCTTTTTTTTCGCATACATGCATGAAAAGATAATAGATAAAAATGAAAAGGTAGAGTTTACCTAAGGAAAGATCCTCCCCTGCCGGCGATAAACTCCGAGGAGTGAGACACAAGAAGGGGATTTTCCTTTGTTTTCGTCTCGAAACGTCAGGGATCTAGGTTTTGCCGTCTCAAAATAGAAGGATTTTGGGTTCGGCCTTTTGAAAGTATAGAGGTTTCGGTTTTGGACGGGAGTCATGGCTAGGTTTTAGGACGTTTGAGTGTTAGGGGGCGGTGGCCGGAATAGCCGGACCACCGCCGGCCTCTAGAACCACGGTGACTGAAAGGGGTTTGGGGGTTGCGTTCTCTGAAAAACAGAGAGATTGAAGAGTCTCTTTTAGGGTAAAAAATGAAGGAAAAATGAAATAAGGGGCCGGTTGGGTGAGTTTTATAGACTTAAAATAAAACGAAAATGGGTGAATTGCTTCATAAATCCTCCCTTACACTTGAAATTTTCAGTTCTGTCTCGCCCCTTAGGTTAATTGCAGCATAGATCCTCCATTCTTTTCAATTTCTTTTAATTTGGCCCCTAAGTTAACCGAAACCAGCTTTCGAATGGTAAAATTGCCCACTTAGTCATTCCGTGTTTTGATTTTTTTCGGTTCAAGCCTGCCCCTGGTTTTATTGCACATCCAGTCCTTGTAGGTTTTGTTCGAATCTCAATTGGATCCCTAAATATCTCATTATTCATTTAATTTCTGTTCTCTTGTTTTATTTCATTCCATTTCGGTCCTTTTTCGCATTTTAAATATTTATGTCATATGTTTTTTTTATTTTTGTTCTTTAGGTATGCTTACAGTATTTCCTTTTGTGTCCTTGTTTTTATATTTTATGCTTTTCTTGTTTCCTTTAAATAAGTGTTTAATCTATGCTTTTATGTTCGTGCTCATTCTTTATATCGTACATATGTGTTTTAAGAGTTATATTTTAGTTCATTTACGTGTAGTGTGTTTTGTTTTATTTAGCATGTATTATGATAGTTTCGTATCTTAGATTCATGGTAGAAGCAAATGATAAGTGTTACATGTGATTATGTGTGCATGTATTGTGTCATATGATAAAATTTTGGTACAATCTTGTGGTAGTGTTGCGTTATTAATTAAATGTGTTTTTATATATCATGCATACATGTTGTTTTGTAATTTTAATATGCTTAGGTATGTTAGATATGTGCTTGTTTAATTTTGAAAGACGTTATTTCCCTTGTATTTTCATGTTTTAATTGGTGTTAGCCTTATGATATCTACGTTTGTATGTATGATTATGTTCGTATTTATGTGTCCCATGTTAAAGTATTAAGTTATTGTTAGCACCTTGATTCGGATTTGTTAATTTAATATCATGTTACACGTATTTCATGCATTTGTTGTTTGCGTTTTTTAGATGTTCAAATATCGTAGTTAATTTATTTTTTGAAAATATGTTCCTTTTGCATGTTTATATTGGGTTTTATTATTGTCATATGTTGCGTTGTTTTTGTGCACGCATTATTTTTAATATTATTATATTTATGTTTTTATGTTTTAGATCCATGTTAATGTGAATGTATATTTTTATTTTTCTAAGTTCGCATAATGGAAATATATAAACTGCCAATGCGGTGCCCTTTTATCCGAGTGTAGACGAGGCCAGTATCAGGCGTAGTGATGGTGGTTAGGCGTTTACTCTCGGATAACGGGGCCTTTAAAATTTACCCGCACTCATAACCAAATTTTAAATTAATCGTTATTTTAATCCGAAAAATCTAATATTAATAAAGTTGTAATTATTAAAGTACCAATTTTGGGCGGTGTGGGGGTACTAATCCTTCCCCATCCGTAACCGACTCCCGAACCCAACAAGTTTTTGAATCTCTGGTTTTATGGTGTCCGGCCTACCTAAGTGGCCGGTGGCGACTCCAATTTCTAAATAAAACGCGGTTTTAAAACCCCCACGTAATAGATATTTTAATACTCAAAAAACCACAAACGCTTCGAAAATACTTTTTTAGCGAATCGAACATCGCTACAGATGACGACTCCGCTGGGGAACATTTTTTGTTTTTTCAAAAACAAATGAGAGTCAAGCTTTTTAAATAATTACCGCTTTAATAATATTAGAAATTCCAGATTAAAGTGACTATTAAATTAATATTCGGTTATAAGTGCGCGTTTATTTTAACGCATTTAAAATTTGGCATATAAACCTGTCATTTTAAGTGGGGGAAAACGCTAATGTTTTCGTGGAGATATCGTTCTCCTGTGTAGGCCCTAACAAGTATCCTTCGGGGCTCGAGTACCTTATGTTTTCGTAAGGATATCGTTCCTTCGTGCAGGCATAAGCGAATGAGTCCCCCTGAATTGAACCCGGTTGAATGGAGCCTATAATGGGTAATGATCGGGGGCCTTGCTACTCTTAAGAGATGACATCGAGGACAATTCGGGTACCTCCTAGAACAACTGCATGTAGGGAACACATAGAAACCCACCCTGTTAGAGCCATGCGTACAACCTAGGTGTCTTAGATGGAATGTAAATAGGATTGCCTTGTTTGTTTATCGCATTTAATTTGCCCTTTTATTATGTATTTATCGTTTTGTCCGGTACTAACTTGTTTTCTTTTTTGTTTTATTTTTGCATTTCATCGCATTTGCATTACACAGGGCATTGATTCCCGAGTGGTTTCTCCCAAAATAGAAGATTCTTCATGATGGACCAAAGGTTTTTTGACCTGAAGGAAGGGGGTCCAGTTCTAGAGTTCCATCCCGAGACTAGGCCAGGGACAGCCGAAGAAGGATCGTTCAAGGACTCAAGAACAGATTCGGTAAATAGTGTCAGTTCTGGTAACAAGCAAGATGAAGCACAAGAATTAAAGAAGCAAATGGCCGAGATAATGGACCAGATGAATGCTATGATGAAAGGCAAACAGTCTGTCGAACTCAGAAAAGACTCGATCGAGGATCAGAATGTGGAACAGAATGGTCAGAACGTCGAGACAAACAACACAGTTAAATACGACAAATCGAATCCCTTTGTGATCAACCTCAAGAAGCAGACAAGTAGCATATCCGTGGTAGATACCAAGGGAACAGAGGCAAAACCAGGGGAAGCTCGAGAATCCAAGAACATCAGAAGGCATTATCCTATACCCATGAGATACACCGAGTTACTTCCGTTGCTTGTCGAAATGAGTCTTATCATACCAGTGAAGTCTGTACCAAGAAAACCTCCTTATTCGAAGGGTTACAACAATCGTGTCTGGTGTAGCTACCACATAGGCGATTCGAGTCATCACACTGAAAATTGTAGGGCCCTGAAGGACAGAGTTCAAGATCTTATCAGAATAGGAGTTTTGGGCTTCGAAGACGGACAACCCCGATTCTACAGCGAGCCAGCCGTTGCCCGAGTGGCAAAGTCGAAGGAGGGTCAATGCCCAGCCCAAGGTTCGGGTAACACAGAAGTGGGTCACTCAAGCGGGATAAGTTTAGGAGTCAAGAATAAAAACGTCTCAGAAGATGAATTTGCACGAAAGTACGGCCAGCTCGAGCATGAGAGGCACGATCTAAGCATGAAATTGAAAAGTGTACAAGACGAGTACTAGAAGCTGCACTTTGAATTCAAGAATGTCGGTCTGGGTGACACCGCAGAAGAGTGGATCAATGGTATGATTCAGCTGAAGAACGGTTCAGAACGCTGGAAGCAAAAATGCAAGAATAGTAAGAATAAAGTCAGATCATTATCACAGAAGCTGGAAGAAGCTGAGAGCCAACGCGACATTTTCCAAAGTGAGTTGGAAACCAGTCTGACCATGGAAGATATCCTGAAATTAAGTCTGCAGCAGAAATGGGATGAATCACAAGCCTCTAAAATGGAAAATGCAATACTCAAAGAACAGATAGCGAGGCTCAAGACTTCTTTACGTACCAACGAGATCCGTGCTGAGGCGGTGACCGTCAAGCTACAAAAAGCCGAGCAAACAATAAAGGAAAAAGACCGAGACATGAAGATCATTATGACTCAATCCCAACAAGTAGCTCAACAGGTAGCAGACTTAGCTGATGCAACAGCACCAATAAGCCAGAATATGGATCCAGCATTGGACCGCGAAGGAAAGCCGGTGGGACTATTGAATGAGGTCAAGACATTAGGTGCCAGGGCTCACTGCTATCTGTAAACCCCTAATACCGGATGTAATAAAACCTTTTGGTTTGAATGAAAGATGTCCTATAGAGACAAATCACTTACAGAATCAATGCCTTATTGCATTCATGCATTGAATTTGCATCACGTCATTTGCATTGTTTAATAATTTTATCATCGCATGGCACTTCATCATTTAATACTTGGGGTTTGATGGCAGAATTAGTTGGAAAATGGAACAAACCAAAGAGTCAAGGCTTGACCAGCTAGAAGAAAGAATCGAGAAAGAGCTGAAGAAGAAAAAAAAGATAAATATTTTCAATACGAGGGAACTCTACCTGGTCCCTGATTTGGTCATTCCTCCGGATTTCAAGGTTCCCAGATTTGCGCAGTATGACGGAACCAGTTGCCCGAAGATTCGCTTAACCATGTTCTGTAGAAAAATGGAGGGATACATGAAGAATGAAGAGTTGTTGATCCACCACTTCCACGATAGCCTGACAGGACCTGCAATAGTATGGTATAACCGTTTGAACAGAAACCAAGTTAGGTCATGGGGTGACCTCGCTAATGCCTTCTTGAGTCAATACATATATGCTTTAGATTTAGAGCCCTGTCGTCAGTTTCTTCAGAATGAGAAAATGAGACCAAATGAAAGCTTCAGGGAATATGCACTAAGGTGGCGATGTTTGGTGACCCAAGTCCAGCCTCCTATAGCGGAAGAAGAGTTGACTCCCTTGTTCCATGCAACGCTTCCCTCCACTTTCTTCGATGTGATGTTGGAGAAGTCGAGAAACGGATTCGAAGATTTCATGACGATTGGAGAGAAGATAGAATACGCAATCAAAGAAGAAAAATTAGGGTCTAAGTCTAATGACCGAATCGAAGATAAGATAGATAAAGACGGAGAGGTCAATGAGTGTCATCTCCAGGGTTTGCGTGGCCGTAAAAGAAGAAGACAGACTGACACATCGGGGTCATCAAGGAAAATTCCTCGAACGAGCGTAAATTTGGAAGTGTTCGGAACATCTATCGCAGAAATTTAACCTCATTTGGTAGGGGGTCACTATCTTGCTCCTAGGCCGATAAAGATTGCACCTGATCTATCTGCCTATAGTTTTGACTCGAGTAGCGCATGCAAATTCCATATGGGGGCACCAGGGCATCCCACCAGAAAATGTAGACCTTTATCGGAGGAAATCAAGAAGTTGATCAATGATGAAACCCTGACACAAGAGCTGATCAAGCAGTGGAAGACCAAGGATGAGGGGCAAGTCTGCATAGTGCTGAGGAAGCCAGAGATATCTCTACATTAAAAGACTTCCCTGAAGTAATACAAGGAATCAACTTTACCACCTGTAGCCCACATGTGGTAAAGATCTTTTGTGAATGGGCATGTTTGTTGATTTTTATTCCAATGAAGAACGCGTTCCGCTTAACATACAATGTTCTTGAAAGCACATAGATATATATTTTCTCGCCGTTGTAGGACACTGGATATCAACTGCAAGATGTGACATTAGATAGATGTTGTGACAACGATGAGGTGTAATCTTCCCTACCAGAATCTGGTCAGCAAAGCGAGATTAGTACTCTTTCGATGATGTTCAAGGACGAAAAAGCTCCAAATGTCAACCATGTACAGTTGCTTGAAATTGAAACTCTAGGCATAATCTTCTAGGTAGTAAAGAAGTAAAAATAAGAATTAAAAGAGGGGAAGAATTGAAAAAAAGAGAGAAGAAGAAAGAAAAAGAAAAAGAAAAAGAAAAAGAAAGAAATGAAAAAAGAAATAAAAAGGAAAGAATAATAAAAAGCACTCCTATATTCGAAACTTAGTAATAGGCTTGTTCGGATAAGAGTGTGGGAATTTTGGGGCACTCCGCTGAAGCGATAAGGTAGAGATACATCATCCAATTCAAGAAACCTTAGCTTCATGAGTGATGGTAATATTTTCAAATCGTGACTATGCCGAGTAACTTGGGGCAATGTTGTTTGCTCCATCATTGTCCTCAAGACAAATGACTGTGACGAATTGACTTCCTCAAATAATGATAAAAGCGTAAAAAAGGAAAAAGGAAAAAATAAGAAAAAGAAAAAGAAGAAAAAAGAAAAAGAAAGAAGGAAGAAAAAAAAGAATAAACGGTAGCATAGGTAAAATTAAAACTCGCACCACCCAGAACCCTATTACTAGAGTAATATTTCTGCGCTTGAGTGGTCATACAAGCCCACCCTTTTTGGGGGCAGAGCAGGTAATGAGAATTGAGAAAGAGCAGTATTCTGCAGCAAAACGGTAATCATGAGGATGAACCGAGTCACCTGTGAAGATTTCACAGCCTTGAATTACTGAATGGTTGAATCTAAGACGCTCTTGCACTTGATATCCAGAGCTTCTATTCTGTGATTTCAAGATCATGTATGTTAATCTAAATGATACCCCTCAGTGGAATACCAATCAACAAATTGACAAGTTAAAGCAACAAAGATTTCCATGTATTACTTCAGAGATAAGATCCAGAACACAAGGTTACAGATGTTATTAGAGCACCTAACCAGAAACGACCCCACAATGTATAGGATGAAGATGATGACAAGAGCATATGTGTCAGACAGCTCAAGAACAAGAAGCGGGTTTCAGCTATGATGCTTGGGTTGGTTCAAGAAAATGAAGGACGAACCAGTGCGAGAATGAGATTACAAAATATAGGGTAAACATCGAGTCTCCAAAGAATTAAAGCATAGAGATCGAGAAATGGTTCCCATCAAGAGGCAGCAAGAAGATTGAGATTAAGTTTAGAATATAGAAGCATTTTGCTCACCCCGATGACGAAACTAACAAGTACTCAGAATGTTGGGTCAAAGGAGTTAGAAGGTAGCCGAGCTCATGATCGAGTGGGGCAATACAGAGCAGGAAGAATGGTAAGAATCTCTGCACATGCATGATATAGAGTTTGTTTGTGAAGCGGGCAGAGACCCAGAAGAAGAAAGGCAAGTGTTCGTGCAAAAGAACGAGAGCGGGTACTCATTTAACAAAAATTGACAGAAATGAAGATCAAAACTGAGCATACTGTAAAAAGAAAGAAAATAGAGAAATCCGAAGAATGACTTTTCAGGGCATAGGATTTTAAAATAGGTCTAAAAATAAAAAAGAAAAAGAAATAAGAAAAAGAAAGAAAAGAGAGTGGGAGAAAAATGATGATAAAAAGAAAAGAAAGGAAAAGAAAAGAAAAAAGAAGAAGAAAAAAGAAATAAGAAAAGGAAAAAAAAAGAAAAAGAAAAAAAAGAAGAAAAAAGAAATAAGAAAAGGAAAACTGATTTACCATAGAATCCAAATGTCTCACGAACAGAATATATGGAGGTTTTATATTTGATGGACCAAAAACTAATGAAATTTTGCTTGGAAAGGTAAACATGCCTGGAAAAACTCTTCATAGTTTCCTTGTTGAATTCCAATCTTTAAACAAATGGCTAATTTGTTGATCACACTGAAACATAGGTCTAAATATGTAAATAACGAAGGTTAAATTTAGTGAATTTTTTGAATTAGGATTAAATTGATTGAAAGTGTAAATTTAAAGAATTAAATGTCATATTGTACAAAGTTTTATAACAGCCACGTTTAAGTACTTAACGGCCGAGTTACCATTTCGTTATAAAACATAAAGTTTAATTGCCATTTTATAATATTTGAAAGTTTGGTTACCATTTTATTTTTTTTTACAAAGTTCAGTGACTATTTGTGAACTTTACCCTAGCATTTTAACTCTCAAACTTGCGGTTGAATAATGAAAAGATAGATACTCACAAGTAGATAAATAACCTTTTAAATCAATTTAGAACATAGGTCTAAATATGAGGATGACTAAAGCAATTGATTCATCATAATATCATGATCATATCAGTCTTTATAGTGCAGTCAGTTACGACACAAGTTTGACTGTATCAAAGTATATCACTCACAATGTTGAAATAATGATGATCTCAAGTCTGAGGATCATACATGTAGTTATCACTATGAGCAATGTTGTGACTGTCACATAATAATCCAAGAAACATGCTCATAGCGGGTCAGTCCAGTATATCGTTCTCTAACACATACTTATCTATTGATTTTGACATTTCCATGTCTATGACAACACTCTGTCATCAATCAACTACATATTAGTCTTAATATATTATTGGTATCTATAATAATACTCAACTAAGGACATTCAAGAATAACCATATTATTCTAAGGACTTTATTATAATTCAGTTTATTTATTTATGCGCAGAATAATGACTGAAATAATAATGACTTTATATTAATAAACAAGATAAAATAAATGTCTTTTACAATCATCTTATGATTGGTCTTTAGGCATACTCCAACACGAATGCCCTACTATTAGTTGTAAATAAAAAATAAAAAGAAAAGATCGATTGAACCAATCCAATTCTCAAGGGATTGTACAGATTTGTGATGAGAGTAATTATATTTTTAAATAATGTTAAAGATGGCAATAACAGAGAAGCGCTTGTAGCTGAGTGGATTGAGCGTCTGTTTCCTAAGTTGAAGGTTGTAGGTTTGACCCTTAGCTGGCCCGCTTAAATTTTTCTCAGGCTAGTCTTTTACCAAAAGTGAGTAATTTATGAATTTTGACTCAACATTTGTGGTAATTAATTTTATTTTTAATGTTCAAGTCGATTTTTTTATAAAGTAGTCAAGATAAACATTTTTAACCACTCGATCAATTGATAGATCTCTTCGAATCGGTTTTTTATTTACAAATAGAGGTGATGATAGAGTGGGTATTATCAAAATCACTTTTGCCTTCTAATAATCTCAATGTACATATGACACACGCACACATGAAAGAATATTATATAAAAATCTCAATTAAATATTTTGAGTTCAAAAACAATTGTTTCTCCTGGACTAGTATTTGAATCCATGGCTTTAAAGAATTGTTGGGCTTAGGTGCGTGTGACTGTGAGTTGAGCACTTCAGAAACATCAGGGAATCAGTTCTTAGCAGCATGCCTTTCTGGCACTGCTCAAGTTCATGTTACATGATTTTTGGTTACCATTCATATATGTATATATAAAGCTTACAATATCAAAACATGAAGAACAAAACATAGGGTTACACAAATTTAAAGTTGAAAAAAAAGGTAAACAATTCCTATTCCCACTAAACATAGGGTTATATGAGCCCTTTTGATCTACTTCTGTGGTTTGAATCCCCATATTCTATGTTGATGCACACTAAACACTAAGGGGTAATAAGGATTCTCACACATGGTTCCATTGTTGATGCAAGTGGATCAACAATGTACAATAGCTATCTGTTTCACCTTTAGACGAAGACCGGCTTTTGTTTTTCGGGTTTTAACAATCGGAGGTTGGGTTTTTGAAGACCAAAGAATGCATTCTTCTTCATGTGTGGGCAGAGTTTGTTGAGGGTAGCCTTGAATGGTTATGCTAGCCTTCGTACGTGACGATCAGCATCGAAGGCTCTCCCAGACATCTCTCGACATGCTTCCTTGCCGGGCAGCCTCTCACACTGCTGCACTTATAGTATCCCCTGCATCATGGAAAGCTTGTTCGTTAACGGAGTGATTTCGACAACGGATTAAGAAACATCATAGTCAATCTAACACTAATATTGCACCTAAGAACATCAGTAAACGCAGGGATATCAGCAACAAATCGAAACACACGAGCTTTTCAACAGCCAACATTACCATATATGCATGTATAAGAAACATATCAAAATGAATGATTATCTTAGACTGATCACTCTATGTTACAAGACTTTCCGTTTTTCTTAAAGTGTTCGAATTTAGCAATTGTTTCGAGTAACGGATAACATAGTCGACTTTGGGGGATCATCTTGATTAATGATTTTCAAAAGAGCATCTGAAAGCAGTAACACATTTTCTTTCGATTAACAGTACGAGTTGAATTCGATTAGACTTAAATCATCAAAATTAATTAATAATGAAATATATTTTAAGTTTGTTTATTGATTCGTTTATTAAATTTCTCAACTCAATTCATTTATGCCCTACTTATTTATTTCTGGTCTTTTATTTTGGTAATGCATCACAAGAGCACGGTTATCCGCATTGCTCCAACGACATTATGAACCAGCCCAGAATCAAACCCGGGTCTGTACCGTGGTAAGGTACTATTCTACCACTAGACCACTGGTGCTTCTTTGGCTTTTCAAGGACTTGAGGTTTCATTTTGTTCTTCTTTTGTATACTATTCTACCACTAGACCATGTGATCAAATTTTAAGTAATATGCACACATCATAAGTTAGAACTAGCATGTTAGGTCAAAGAAACTGTATACGCAATTCAATTGTGAATTGTATGATTACATACATGGAATATAGCTTCTTTGCAAACATCAGTGTCGGCTTATTATCAAACTATAACTTGAAATATTACTACCTACACATCACTCATAAAAGAATCATAGAGGCTTTTCTTCTTCTTCTTCTTCTTCTTTTGTAGGTTTCAAAGTTGGGATATGGGTGCATGGGGCTTAGTGGAGCTTACAATGATCCTATTCCTGAAGACGTTGGCAGCTCGATTATCAAGCATGCATTTGATAGAGGAATCACTTTCTTCCATACATCAGACCTCTATGGACCAAAAACTAATGAAATTTTGCTTGGAAAGGTAAACATGCCTGGACAAACTCTTCACAGTTTCCTTGTTGAATTCCAATCTTTAAACAAATGGCTAATTTGTTGATCACACTGAAACATAGGTCTAAATATGTAAATAACGAAGGTTAAATTTAGTGAATTTTTTGAATTAGGATTAAATTGATTGAAAGTGTAAATTTAAAGAATTAAATGTCATATTGTACAAAGTTTTATAACAGCCACGTTAAGTATTTAATAGCCGAGTTACCATTTTATAATAAAATATAAAGTTTAATTGCCATTTTATAATATTTGAAAGTTTGGTTACCATTTTATTTTTTTAACAAAGTTCAGTTACCCTAGCATTTTAACTCTCAAACTTACGGTTGAATAATGAAAAGATAGATACTTAGAAGTAGATAAATAATCTTTTAAATCAATTTAAAACATAGGTCTAAATATGAGGATGACTAAAGCAATTAACCCTTGCACGGTAACAATACCATATCCTTCTCTACTATCTAATCTGACGACTTTACTCAAAATACACATGTAATACAATAGATATGTATTGCTTCTTACAAAGAGAAGCCAACGAAGCACCAGTGGTCTAGTGGTAGAATAGTACCCTGCCACGGTACAGACCTATGCACCAATGGACGGTTTTACCTTTCATCATCGAGTTTTGATGATGTTTGTATCTATTTTGTTTCGAGCCTTTGAGTTAAAACTTTTAACTTTTCTTTATATGGCCTTGTTTATGATCTAGAGAAGTTAGTTTTTCTATTTTTTTTGTTTATAGGAATATGGCCAGATCAAGTTTGTTTACATGAGTTGTGAATTCTCTTTTATTTTTAAATTTTTATTTTTTTTCATAAAACAAGTGTACTCATATTCAAAATAAAAAATAAATATTTTGAGTGGAGTGGCATAAGTATACGGACAAGATGCTTATTTTGCCAATCATTCATATCCTAGTCGGTTAATAAAATTAAGTTGTTAGAGATTAAAGGAATAATTTATGTAAAATATTATATTTGAAAAAAAATACTGAGCAACGGCCTGTTGCGCATGCTATTAGTTGTGGTCCTTCGCAGTGGCCTCCTCCGTTGGGGCATTGGGATCAAGCTGAATATCGATGGTGTACGACGAGATCTGAACGGATATGCTTCTTGTGGGGGTGTGGCTCGGGATTATACAGAAAAATGGCGGTTTGGTTTTACCAAATTCCTTGGCATTTGTTCGATTGTTGATGTGGAGGGGTGGGGAGCTTATGTTGGTCTTGTATTGGCATGGGAGGCGGGATTCCAGCACATTTTACTTAAGCTTGATAGTCTCGAGGCTATCCAAATTGTTAGACAGGATTATACGGTTTTGCACGGCATCCGTGGTCATTTATCGAAATTTTAGAGTCATCAATGGACGGTTTTGCAAGATTAATTTCCTATCTTGTCCTCAGCTTATGACCTAGATTTTAAATTGCTCTTACACATCAACATGTTTCAATTGATTCATCATAATACCATGACCACATCAGTCAGATCTTTTCGTCAGTCTAGCTATTATTTCGAAAATGCTAGCTTAAATCTTAATATGATACTTGTTCAAAAAAATGATGAAATTTAAAGTAATATGTACATGAAATCACTTCAAATGGTGATTGTTAAACCTTGCCCTTAAATTGATAGCCTAGAAATCAATTAAAAGTATTTCTCATGGAGAATAAACCATGGTAGTAAATTGATGCTTGTTGGACTCTCTGCTTCAAAAACAGTTTAAGTAGTTAAACAATTCAACAGTTTTGTTGAATCTGTCCTTAGATATGGATTTAAACATGATAGAATTGCTCAACACATGCAATATATTTGTTAAAGTTGGAGGAAATGGACATTGCAAAGAAAAAAACAATGGGATTCTTGTACTATAATTTGAAGAAGTTTATTTAGATTGACTGCAAATTAATCAATATTTAACTACAAAAACAATTATATTATTAATTTTATGACTCAAATATTTAATATAGACCAAAAAATTTAATTTTAATAATTATTTTAATGTAAATTAATAATAATAATAATAAAATATTTTTTTTGATATTTACTAAATTTAAATAAAATATTAAAACTACATAATTAATTGATATATATCTATTAATATTTTAAAATATTTATTTATAATATTTTTGAAATTTACATATAATTTAAATATTTTTATTTTAGGCATGTATAATATAATTAAGTATAAAATATGCACTAAGATTGATTTATAAATTTTACTTATCTCAATTAAGCCCTTAAAGATTTGGGTTTTTGTTCAATCTAGTCACTTTAAGCCATTAAAAATTATGCTCTCATATTAATAAAAAATTATAAGTGTTAGAAATCACTCTAAAATTTTTTATAATTATAATTATTATGTTTTACAATAGGTTGTGCGAATTTAAAAAAAATTTAAATTATAATTATTATGTTTTACAATAGGTTGTGCGAATTTAAAAAAAAAATTACGCCCATAGTGACCGCAATAGCATCCGTTATGCCTGAAACCGGGATAAACGCGACCGAAAACACGATCGGAAACGACATTTAAATCCCTGGTTACAGTAGAAATTATACAATACCAACACTGCTTCATCTTTCCTATGATGCTTGAGTTCCATCCATGGCTGCTTTCTTTAGTTCTTTTGTTCCGATTTATCGGCCTTTTGGATTGACAAGTTGATAGAAGATGTCAATCTGATTGTTAGGTTCTTCATTCAATTCAAGGTCACTGCCTTGGCTGCTGTTGTTTACTTGTCTTTGGCTTCTTACTCTAGAATCACTTGATGTGGAGCTGCCTTGATCGATCGAACCGCTGGCGCTATCTGCACTTTCTTGTAGCTGAAGAGCGAATTCGAGGTTCCACAAGACATCACCCATGTGAGGCCGGTCGATTCCCTGATCGGATAAGCATTTAACATCCGTGTCTGCAAACTTGTTTAGACATTCTGGATTTATTTTCCCTTTCAAACGAGGATCTATGATTTCTTCTAGTGTTCCGTTATTGTGACAATGGAGGGCCCGAACTGCAAGACTAACTTGTTCCTTTGGAAGGCCGGGATTCAGAACCGGTCTAGCGCATAGTGCCTCAAATAGGACAACACCGAAGGAGTAAACGTAGGATTTCTCGGTGAGTTGCTGCCTTCGGAAAAATTCGGGGTCTAGGTAACCAAAGCTACCTTTTACCACTGTACTTACATGGCCTTGATTCATGTCGGTACCGGTTTTCGATAGCCCGAAATCCGAAACTTTGGCAACCCATTTTTCATCCAAGAGAATATTTGTTGTCTTTACATCCCTGTGAATGATGGTGTACTTAGCCCCTCTGTGAAGATAGTGAAATCCCCTGGCTGCTCCAATGCAGATTTCCAACCTTTGTTTCCATGAAAGTTGAGCTTTCTTGTTGTTGTAAAGGTGTTCCCTGAAAGTTCCAAGAGCCATGTAGTCATAAACCAAGCACATTTCACCACCATCGTCACAGAAACCAATCAACGAGACCAAATGCTTGTGTCTCAGCTTTGAAAGCATCTCGATTTCGGTTTTGAACTTGTTAATGCCTTGATCGGATGACGGATTGGATTGCTTGATAGCCACTTTAGTGCCTCCGTCGATAACTCCTTTGTACACCTTACCAAAGCCTCCGACTCCAATGACATTAGAGTCAATGTTATTCGTGGCTAGTCTGATTTCCGATATGGAGAAATGGCGAGAAAGGCCTTGAGCCAATGCCGAAGTGTCGCTACTATTGCTCTTGCCATCTTTGCTTCCGTTCGAAGGGGAGCTCCCATGAAGCGGTAGCCTGCTAGATGGATGTGAGTCAGCTCGTTTCCTCATTATGTAGGCGTAAACCGCCAGTGCAATCAGCACAAAAGATGCTGCAGCACCTCCTGCAGCTTCTGCAAGAACACTATTGTTGGACTTGGAGTGGAAAGACTTCGTAGGCTGACTCACTGTCTCAAGAAGCATGGACGACGGTCGTGGATTGCTTCAGCCCAAGTACTTGTTCTCGTCGTTCAACTTGAATATTTCAACTCCATTGAGCTGAGAATCATAGTATTGCGGTTTCGATTCGGTCGACGGAGTCATTTGTATCCAAACCATTTCATCACCTGGACCATCATTATCAAATATTGCATAATCTTTGTAAGTTGGAATTCCTATTCCACCGGCCCATGCAATTATATCAGCCGCATATGGATCAGCTTGTGCAGATCGATTGTTGATGTAAACATTGAAAACTCTGTGATTCACGCTGTCATCTTCGAAATCGCAGAAATGTAATCTTATAATGTATGCGAAATTGGCATCAACCTGAAACCACCATGTCAGGTTGAACTTTAAGTTTAAATGACCAATTCTTCCCATTGCTCTAGCTGTCCTATAGACATCTACGAGAGCCGAAGAGTGCGACAACTTTTTGTAACGGATCCGAACTCCTTTGTCCGCCTCAGTATTGACACCCATTGCAGCAGCAAAAACGTCGCCGGGGACGTGAAGATTCGCGCATTCATGTACGGGATTGGTGAAAAGAGTGAAGGGTCTTGGTATCCAGCTTGAAGCTGAGTTGAACCATGGGATGATTTGAGGTACTTCTCATCTGATTCCCAGTTTCTTCCATCTTCATCTTTGCCACCCTTGGAACCACAGGCCACAGCCAAAGGCTGGCTTGAAACAAGAACAAAGGCCTCGAAAATGAGAGCAAACCAGACAACAGAAAGCCAAAAACGTTGTCCGTTTTTCATGGTGTTAGAAATTATCAAGAACACACTAAAGAGATCAAACCAGTTTAACTCTCCCTTTTTTTTTTCTGGTTGTAAAGTTTATGAGATTAAATAATCTCTATTCTTCCATGGAAACTCAAACATTTGCAGGAAGTTCCCTTTATTAAAGAGATCAAACCAGGAAGAAAAACGAAGGGTTTTGATATGGTTTCAAATTCTTTTTTCTTTCCATTTCAGTTTTCTTGTTTCAAAGAGGATAATGTTGAGAAACAAAAGGTTGTTGATTTTTAGTTGGTTCTAAATGAACTGAATTCCCTTCAACTCTACTGATTATCAAACATTCTTACAAGAAAATAAACATCAAAAACCATAAATTTACTTAACAGAAGTTGAACATAATGCTTGTTTTAGTTATCTGGTATCAAAATGTGTTAATTTGTTGGTAAATTTTGCATAATACTGTTCTTGATGTTAATAGGAATGGTGTCACACTTGTCATTCAGACAAGACATCAGACAGCCAGTAAGTGTAGCAAAATACAATGCATGTTTTATTTTTATGGTATTTGGCAATGGCCGCTGTCCAAATATAACATTGTGGAGATTGGAATTGCAACCAACAGTTACAAAAATGGAGGGTTGAGTTAACAAACCGAATCCACATTAACGAATTCCATACTTTTTGTCCCTCCATTAAAGCCTTCCAAATCTTCTGCAGGGTTAACCTGGCAGGGTTGGTAAATTCTAAAAGAAACAAATACACAGAACTTGCAATATATAGCCCAATTTGCAACAGAGCTCCCCCCTCCCCCTCCCATTCCTTTACTTTTTTCTCGTTATTGTTGCTCGGCCGCATTAGCTCGGGTTGCTTCTGCGGCCGGTTAGAGGGTGACAAAACAAGAACAAGCTTCCGTTTACGTTCCGTCGATTACAAGCTAGAAACAAGAAGCGTTTTGGTGTTTTTTTAAATGGCATGTCCCCCTAGATTCAGATAAGAAAATTCGGTACAAAAGCTTGTATTTCCTTTTTGAAAAACAGCGTTCGCTTTTTTCAAAAGGAAATGGTGAAGGACAGAGAGCCTAGAAGAGAGGCCATCAAAAATTTTTCATCGTCTTCATCATCGTCAACATCATTATGCGAAGGGTGCATAGAGCTCGGATTCGGATTCAACGAAGAAGAAGGTCAAAAGCTAACGAGCACGTTGCCTGCTTTAGACCTTTATTTCGCCGTAAACCGCCAGCTTTCTCCGAGTCCGGCTTCGACCCCTCAAAGACAAAGTTCATCGTCGACATTATCACTCAGTGGTCGTCATCTTCTCTCGAAGTCCTCGAAGTGAGTCGGATTGGAAGATTTGTAGCCCAGGTAATGTTACAATCCCAAAACACATACATATACAAACTATACATATACATATACATATATTACAATAAATATGGTGGCATTGGTGTTTTGCAGGGAAGATCCTGAGCTAGTGAAGACAAAGCTAAGGCATTGGGCGCAGGCGGTGGCATGTTCTGTGATGCAGTCATATTAGCAAGCATCGGGGTGGGTTGTTTGCATAGAGGCGGGGTTTTTTTGCATAGATAATGATGTTGGTTTTTTTTTTTTTCACGAAATACGGATTTTTTAAATTATTTTGTGCGCAAGAGATGATTTCTAAAAGTCGTCGTAAAGTATAGGTGACTTTTAGAATTCGTCGTTAAGTGTTGGCGACTTTCGAAAATACATTAAAGTCGTACGGAAAGTGTATGCGACTTTTAAACCATTTCTACTTCACGAAATAAAAACAAACACATCCCAAATTGTGAAATCTTTATTCCAACATCATTATTCGGGTAAAATACCCCATAGAGTCAGAAGAAAAAGGGAAGAAAAAAAAAAGAACCATTGTAGAGTCAGAGGAGAAGAGGGTAAATCGGCTTGGGTTCATTTCATTGATTTAGGGTTGTTTCTTTGAATTAAACCAAAAGATGTACCAGAAAGGAAATGGTGAAGCATCTAGGGGTTTTGTTCTTGTTTAAAAAGAACAAGGCCAGTGTCTGTGTCACCACATGTAAAACAACACCAGGCCAGTGTCTGTGTGAATCATTAGTTGAAATAATACCAGCCCTTTGTAGATCTGTTTATGTTCTGCAATCTCATTGTTTCATGGAGGATTTGATCTTATCTCCACTGCCTGCAAAAGTGATGGGGCTATATCGATTTGGGGTTTAATCTTTCAAGTATAAAATTTGCATTTAGATACCATGCAAAGTTATAACTTATACATTTAATGATTATTTTTGTTATATTTAAACACAAATTCTAATTGGTAATTAAGTTAGGTTTTATTTTAATTCTAGTGGTTGAAGATTACTTGATAATTAGGATTTACTTTAATGAGTAAATATTTATTTTAGGTAGGAAATCTTATTGAATAAGGTTTATTTGTTACCAAGTATTTGGGTCTATAAATATAGATTAAGTTTAACCTTTTGAATTATGAAAGAATGAGAGATAAAGAGAATTATTCTCTAAAGAGATGTAATCACTTTTAGGTTCTCTACAACTATTGTGACTACGTTGTAGATATGGGTATTGTAGGGATGTTGAGAATAGTATTTTGGTTCCACCGGGGCATGGGATTTGTACACCGAGTTTTGGGATTACATGGATTATCATGTATTTGTACTCTTTTTATTCTCTACGTTGATAGTGGATTGTTCGTTTCTCTTGTCCGTGGAGGTAGGCTATGTTGAACCACGTTAAATCTTATCTCCTATGCATGTCTTGGTCAATGTTGTTATCGCTTTGGTTATTTTGCCGCATACCAAATTCCTAACGTTAAAACAATAAATAAATTATTAGCGTCCCTCGTTGACTGTTAGTCAACTAACGGTTTCCATCCACAGGGCCATTTTGACCCTAAATAAAAACATTAGGGGTGAAAGTGAACCAAAAAAAGAATAGGGGACAAAGTGACTATTCAGTGAAACGTTAGGGGCATTTTTTGAAATTATGTCATTCAATAAATAGTCACTAAACTTGTAGGCCACTTGCATTTTAGTCACCAACTTTTAAAACTTGCAATAAAGTCACTAAATTTTTAATTCGTTTTCATTAAGGTCACTGCCAACAGTTACAATTAACAAATGCTAACGTGACACATTAGGGTCATCTTCTCCCCCCCCCCAAACCATAAGTTTGTCAAACTAATGGTACTTGTTAGCCTCCTTTTGTCTACACCATCATCGTTCGACGTTATAATTTATGTGGGTTGACATTACATTTTTGCAATTGCATCTTCTCTTCATTCAATCGAAGTTTCATTTTGATGAACTTTGTAGCAAGAAATGAAAGTTGCTGCAATTTAATGGGGTTTGGATGGTGATGGAGTTTTAGTTGTGTTTGAGACTTGGATAAAATGATGGTGAAGCTCTTGAATATAATGGGTGTTGAGTTTAGTGGCGACGACGATTGGAAGAACGTCGGAGGGTGATGGTGCAGGAGGTCAGAGGTTGCTATTAGTCTGACAAACTTAAGGTTTTGGAGGGGAAGAAGATGATCCTAATGTGTCATGTCAGCATTTCTTAACGAAAGTTGACGGCAGTGACTAAAAAATTTCAATCGCTATGAAAATTAAAGTTTAGGTCTGAAAATTCTTTGAGAATGTTGTCTTTGGAAGTTCTCAGAGTTTTCAAAAACAAAAGACTTGGAGTCGCCACCGGCCACTAAGGTAGGCTGGACACCATAAAAACCAGAGATTCATTCAAAAATGGGTTCTGGAGTTGGTTACGCGTGGGGAAGGATTAGCACCCCCATCACGCCTGAAAATGGGTACTGAAATATATGTTGCTTTTAATTGATGGAAATTGTTGAAATTTAAATTGAATTTAATTAAATTGTTCGTGATTGAATATGAACTTTAATCAAACGGGCTTTTGTTAAATTGGTGGATTTGAATTGATTAAACATTTAATTAATAAGGGTGACTGTACATCGGGCCGTAGATTAAACCGACATCGAATAAGATCGACTACCGTGTTAATTTACGGTTCGACTCAAGTACATCACCTTTATGCATGATGCAAACAGTTAAGAATGATATTATGACTTGTCAAATTTTAATCCAAATTAAATTTTCCTTCAGACGGTGAGAATTAATTAGATTATTTAGTCAACACCCAATGAGCCAAGACTGTTTACGACACAAATATTGGAATTAATAACTACCTTCTTTTTATAATTTAAGTTAATTAACCATATGAATGTCCATTAAAATGTTAAAGTCATTTGAATGACAGATAAAATGCATGACAAGGAAGTGCTTGAAATTAAAACCTAGGTCCGCTAAAGTCCTAACCTAAAAAGGTTCAAATTATGAAAATTCAATTAATGGTCTAATTATTGACTAGGTCAATCTAATATTATCCCTAAATTAATTAAATCCTAAATATTAGAAAATCCTAATAATTTATGGATTATCTCAAATCAAAATAATTAATTTGATTGATTTTAAACTAGTATCCCAATAAGCCAAGGATTCTATTTAAAATGAATCGAATTAATTAATTATGATTTTACTTAGGCTTTCACCTAAGTCAAATATCAAATTTATCCTAAAAGGTATTTAGGAGACGTTCAACTAATTTAATGAATTTAACATTTATCCCAATGAGCCAATGATAAATTTAAATTAATTAGGCTTTTTGGAATTTATTTTAAATTAATTAAAACAAATTACAAAAAGCTAAACTATCCTAAGAACACATACAAGCAAACATTAAATTAAACAACATCCAACAAAGAAAATAAAACACATAACACAAACAAATAAATTAAACAAAAACATATAAGAAAGAAACTTAAATAAATAAAGAGGATTGTCAACAAATCTCATCAATATTTCATTAAACCATAAAAATTGATTACACATAAATAAACAAGGGAAGAAAATACAAAAACCTAAATATATGCTCGAATTATTTTAATTAAAAAAACTCTCTCGTACTTCTCCTTCTCCCTCTCCCTCTCCCTCTCCCTCTCCCACCCCATCGTCGTCTCTCTTCTTCGATCAAAGTTATAGCAGCGTCGTCATCCTACTTTCCAGTTCGATGATGCTCTTAAATAAATATGCCACACTTACGGTCTCAACATCGAACTTTCATATTATCTTTCAGCTTAAAGTTTCAACTTTTAATACAAATAGATTCAAAGGTTCATAGTTCATACCCCTTTTTTATATGTATAGCAATGAAAATGCTTTATTATATCATTTGATTTCTGGTTTTCTGTCATTTTTCAGTTTCAGTTTTTAACTTGAAAACTTTCAGAGCAAAAGCTGTTGATCAAAAGATGGGTACATTTTCAGTTTTATCCCCCCGGTCGTTGTAAAAATAGATTGAAGATAAGGTGAGAGCCGTCCCTAGGCTTGGACAATAGAGGCGACGGCCCAGGGCTCAACGACGTTAGAAGTTAAACAACCCTGGTTTCGAGGGCCCCAAAATCTGATAATGGATGTTATATTAAATGTAAAATTGACCATTTTTATGCTACTACAAACGGAAGAAGAAAGCAAATTATTAGGGCCTCACTAAATATCTTTAAAAAAATGTTTTATATTAGTTATAAAGCCATGTTTTTAATATTTATTATTAATATTAGATGTTTACTTTTTTTTAATATTTATTATTAGGGGTTTACTTTTATTTTTTTATTTTAATATATATTATTAAATGTTTAATTTTTTTAATATTTGTTATTACGAGCATACTATTAAAATTCAATTTTTTAAATACTTTTTATTAAAGGGCCCAATTTTTTTCAATAATTATTATTAAGGGCTCAATTTTTTTCAATATTTTTTATTAGGGGCCTACTCTTAAAATTCAATTTTTTTCTAATATTTGTAATTAAGGGTTACTTTTTTTCAATACTTGTTATTAAGGGTCAAATTATTTCAATACTTGTTATTAATGGTCTAATTTTTCAATACTTGTTATTAGGAGCCCAATAATTTCAATACTCGTTATTATGGACATACTTTTAAAATTTATTTTTTTCAGCACTCGTTATTAGGGAAAAAGATTTAAATAACAGTGCGTAACCGTAACAACGATCGTTATAGAGTGGTTGCAACATCGTCCGAAACTGCGGTATCCGCAACCTTTATGTCCATAATAACATATGTTACTAAAAAATTCACAACTACAATACTCGCAGTGACCTCAATAACATCCATTATGTCCACAATCGCGATGAACGCAATGTGATCGCAACCGTAATTTAAATTTCTAATTAAGGGCCCAATTTTTTGATTCGCCCTAGGGCCACCAAAATCTCAAAAACAGGCCTGGATAAGGTGCAGACAACAATGAGAAGAACAACAACGACGGAGAGTGGTAGTTGGATTCAAAGGAAGAAATTGATTTGGGATTTTGAGAAAAATAGGTTTTGATGTCACCATAACTGTTAGTCGAAACGACGTCGGAGCTCGACGGAGACTACGACGATGTAAGATTTTTTCAGTTCGTCGAAAAATGTCGGACAGGGACAACAAAATATAGCACTGGAGGTGGGAGATGGGTGAAGAAGAGTGGGGAGGGTTTTTTTTTAATTTAAATAAATTATTTTTATTTTTAATATAAATTATTAATTTTTTAAAAAGGAAAAAACTTTGATACACAGGCCGTGTAAATTTTAGTTTACACGTACCTTTTAGTTTTAGGGGTTAGGGTTTTAGTTTAGAGTTTAAGGTTTAGAGGTTTAGGTTGTAGGGTTTAGAATTTAAGGTTAGTGTTTAGAATTTAGTGTATAGGGTTTAAGGTTTATGGTTTAGTTTTTTAGAGTTAGGGTTATAAATTTAGGATTTAGGTTTTTATAGTGTAAGTACACAGGCTTATGTAAAATTAATTTTACACAGCCTGTGTATCAAAGTTTTACCCTTTTAAAAAATGTCACATGTCAATTATTAGTTGGCTAAGGGTTTCAAAATCATTTTTCATTTTTAATAGAATTGTTAATTTTTTAATTAAAATATGACTAAATTGAATGCATGTGTAAATAACGAGGGTTAAATTTATTAAAATTTTCTAAATTATGACTAAATTATTTGAATGTGCAAATTTGAAGGACTGAATGTGTTATTATACAATTTTGTTAACTGTCACATTACCCTTTTAACGGTAATTAACTGCTCGATGACCAATTTGAAGCAAAACCGAAAGTTTAATGTCCATTTTGATGCAATTAAAAATTTAGTTACTGAATTGAATAATTTACTAAAGTTCAGTGACTATTTATAAACTTTACTCAAAATTAAATAATCATCTAAGAAGCTCCACCAATTATTTGCTGAACTAAGGATGAATTCATGAAGATATCACTGAAAAGTTCTAAAATCTTCATCCAATATCATTAGAAAGAAAAGACGACTTTCCATAGTTGTCAAGAAAAGAGGATGACTTCTTAATATAATGTAGAAACATTTTTAAACGAGCAAATAATTGATTTTCATACATTTCAATCATTTTTTCAACAACAATATTTTTTTTTCTATGAATAGTCTAAATGTGATTATAATTAATCATTTGACAATACACACCTTGTAAATAAAGCGATTGACCTGGATCTTCTATGATGAATATCATTCATTTTTTTACTAGAATCACTCGTTAAGTTCAATAATATCTTAACAAGTAAACCAAAAACAGAAAGGCATTGTAGTAAAATTATACAAATATTTTGGATGAAGTCTGAATTTTCATCTTAAACCCAAATCTAATTTTTTCTATAAGAAAAAAATCGTCCCTATAAAATTAGGTCAGATCCAAAAATCCGCCGGGTCAAGTCTCATACCCATCCCTAAGATCCAAAACCAGTGGATTTCGAATGAATATATACATTGAACCTTATTTAGACACCGATTCAAGTTCAACAGTTCCAAGTACGAGGAAACTAATGACATCTGTCACCTGTCATGCGTATGTAGAAATTAAATTTTGTTCGGATTTAAATTAAAATACTTGAAATAAGATTAATTTACATCACCTTTTTAATACTCAAAATCTTAAACCCTAATCTAATAGCCCACATTAAATATGGCTCATTACCTATGATTTTATAAAATACAAAAAAAAATAAATATTTTAACTCATTCTTTATTAAGTCTTTACTCCCGTTGGATGGATGTCTCACTCTCATTGAATGAACTATTACCTGGTGACTAAGGTCTTGAACTTTATTGGTTCTATTTTATGGGATAAAATAATATATATAATACCTACCTTAAAAAATAACCTCACGACCCTAAATAATTTTTTCCCTAGCCGTTCCCACTACCCTTTGGCAGCCCTCAAACTCTCCTTCACTCACCCAACCATCACTACAAACATCCCTTGCTCCCATAGTGTCGGCAGCACCTAACCCCCCACTCTCTTTTTTTTTTCAATCAGCAACCTTCAAAGCCACCGACCCTTACCACCATTCAAATCACCAATCCTTAAATCAAGTTTTTCAACCCCAGCGATAACGATCTGTAGATTGATTGATCTAGCATATATTTAAATTTTGGAATTTTCTTCCCATGTTTATTTATTGTGCAATATTTTCTTTGATCTAATGAAATATTGATGAGATTTGTTGACATTCCTCTTTATTTTTTTAAGTTTTTTTCTTATATGTTTTTGTTTAATTTATTTGTTTGTGTTATGTGTTTTATTTTATTTGTTGGATGTGGTTTAATTTATTATTTGCTTTTTTAGGATAGTTTCTAGAATTTGTTTTAGTTACTTTAAGGCTTAAGGGTTTAATAAGCCCTTAAACTTTTGCAAAAAAATCAATTAAGCCTTTAAATTTTTTTGTACCCAATTAAGCCCTTAAATTCAAGAAAAAAAATCAATTAAGCCCCTAAACTTTTTTTGCACCCAATTAAGCCCTCGAACTCGAGAAAAAAAATTAATTTGGCCCTTTGACCAACGTCGACCGTTAAATTTAACGAGGTTTTTTTTTTTAAATCTTCTTGGCATGTGTCGCAATAGGATAATGTCACTTGACATTTCTAAAAAAATTTCAGCTTTAATTTTTTAAAAATATATAAAAATTCAAAAAAAATCTAAAAAAAATTAAATATATAAAAATCCGGAAAAAATCTAAATATATATATATATATATTTTCAGATTTTTATATATTTTTTCAATTAATTTTTTTATAATTGTATAATAATATTTAATATTTTTAATTTTTTAAAAATATTTAATCTTTTGAAAAATTATTATTTATTATTTTTAAATAAATTTCAGAATTAAAAATATCTCTTATATTTCTAAAATAATTTTCCAGAATTTTTTATATTTTTTTTATTTATATATATATTTTAAAAATTAAAGTTTAAAAATTCCTAGAAATAACAAGTGACATTATCCTGTTGCGACACATGCCAAGAAGATTTTAAAAAAACCGTTAAATTTAACGGTCAAAGTGCCAAATTGATTTTTTTTCTCTTGAGTTTGAGGGCTTAATTGGGTGCAAAAAAAGTTTAGGGGCTTAATTGATTTTTTTTTGCAAAAATTTAAGGGCTTATTTAACGGCCAACGTTGGTCAAAGGGCCAAATTGATTTTTTCTTGAGTTTGAGGGCTTAATTGGGTACAAAAAAAGTTTAGGGGCTTAATTGATTTTTTTGCAAAATTTTAAGGGCTTATTAAACCCTTAAACCTTACTTTAAAACATGCCATTGGCTTAATGGGACATGTGTTTAAATTAATTAAAATGAATTTAGTTTAGGTTTTAGGTTAGTTGAAGCCTTAGTTAGAATTAGTTTTAAAATTTAATTTAATTAATTTAAATTATACCCTGTGCTTATTAGGGTGTAAGTTTAAATTAATTAAATTAAATTTAGGTTTAGATTAGTTAAAACCTTTAGGTAGTTTATGGTTTGAATTAATTTAATCAATTTAAATTTTTCTTGGCTTTTTTGGATGAAAGTTAAATTAATTAAATTAATTTACCATCTCTTAATTATTTTAGGGTAAAATTGACATTTGACATAGATGAAAACATGATTAAAATCATAATTATTAATTGGACTCATTTTAAATAGTATCATTGGCTTAATGGGATGCTAGTTTAAAATTAATTATTTTGATTCAAGATAATCCATAAAATGTTAGGATTTTCTAGTTTTTAGGACTTAATTAATTTAGGGTTAATATTAGGATCTTCTTGACTGTAGCTGCTCCGGCGTGCATCTTCTCCTTCTTTCTTCGATGTCGCAACATGCTTCGGGGTGTCTGAAAAACCAATCTCCATAACTCTCACCTTGTACACAATAAAATCTACTTTAATTTCCAAAATTTTCTCCATATACTCAGTTGTTATTAGAATTGTCACCTTCTCACAATCCTTGCACCGATTTGCATTCTCCCCCAATGCTTCAAACGAACCCCATAGTTATGCAACTTTTTCAAGTGTTACAAGGTTCCAACAATGTAGTGGCATCCCTGCCACCTCTATCCAAGTTGCTCTATCATTTCGAACTACTTTTTTAGACCAGAACGATATATCCACAAAGATCTTCTTGAGGTAGGACCAATTTAGATCCTCAAGCATCATGAATATCTCTTCATTTTCAATGGCTAATAAAAACATTTTTCCACCTACCCTTCTAACTGAAACTGTTATTTAACCAAGGCCCCATTCTTGTAACCTCATTTCAATACTCGTCGTACTACACTGTAGCCATCTTTCCAACCTTATTGAGAAAAAACTTACTCCTAGACTTAGAATAGATTTTCATGAAATTTCTAAGCCCCAAATAACATCAAATGTGATGTTCACTTGATGTAAATTAATTTTAGTGATTAAATTATTAAGTTATAAAGTACACTGAGTTATTGAGTTCTTTTATTATTATTTATGTTTTATGCCGTGCCTAATATTATAAATATTGAGAATTTTATTTAAACTTCTTTGCGTTGATATTTTTAAACTATTAAAATTAATAGTAATAAATATGTATATTACTTATAATATTGTAAATAAAAAGGACCATGGTTACTCAGTAACCATACTGAATAAATTGGTTAACCAGTTAAGCAGTAACCGCTGTAAACAAAACAATTCATCAAAATATCGAATTGAAACTTCTGATAACCATGCCAACAAATTGTTCTAGTATGGTTATCTGCCTACGAACACCCCTAGTTAACGCTGATAACTTCAATCAGCTCTTTAATAATGCACTCTTGGGCTTGAGGAGTCTTTAAAATTAGTAAAGTACAAAGAAAATTTTTTACCTTTCAATTTTCCATTCTAACGTGGCAGGACCAATTTAACATTATTTTTGAAAAATACAGTAAAAAATACGTTTTAAAATTATTTTTGAGAAGTGTTTTTAGACAATTTGATTTAAGATATAAGTGTTTAATATTGAAATCAAAATAGTGCTTTTGAGGACGTAGTAAAGAGAAACCCTAATGAACCTCCCGATATCTCTCTCAAAACCCTAATGACAAGCAAGCTACGGTGGTGTGGCTTGCGTGGAGTTGTCCGACTTGAGTTCCCACCAATAATTGAAAGGCATGGGTCTCTTGTTTCCCGGAAGACCTACGTGCGACTAAAAAGATAAAAAATAAAGATGGAGAAGTTTGCTTGGATATGGAAAACGAACAATCCCATACTTTGTGTCGGCGGCCAGAAACAATAAGTCTATCTGAATAGATGGATATGGATGACCGTAAAGCCTTAAACGCTATTAGAGATGGTGGTTCGATGTACAACCTCTTATTTCTATGCCTTCTTACGCCAAAGCGGTTAAGGGAAGTGCAACCACGGATTCAAGAAGCACGACCACGACCATGAAGAAGAGGAGATAGTGGTACTTGATGAGGATGTTAAGATTGATCACACAGGATCTGTGCCTTCTATACAGTTTTCTGAGAGGGTTTATGCGGATGAGAACCACAGTTTTGGTTCGGCTACCATATGAAAAGATTTCTCCCTCAGCCAAATTTTCATCTTCGATATTCACCCCTCGGCCAACAAGAAAAGATTTGGTTGGGATTCTTCCAATCTTTAGCAACCATATGAAGCTTTTCACCTTTGAAGGAACCTTGAGTTTCCAAATCAAATCAAAATCGAAGTCCGGCACTATGATCTCGGCATCAATGATCAACTCTTTCAACTTCTTTACTGATAATTGACCTGCCTGCGTATCGTACACCAACGCCACTCCTTTCACTCCGGT
Organism: Hibiscus mutabilis; assembly: GCA_019671005.1. NCBI lineage: Eukaryota > Viridiplantae > Streptophyta > Magnoliopsida > Malvales > Malvaceae > Hibiscus > Hibiscus mutabilis. The sequence continues at coordinate 2,413 of JAGYYJ010000052.1, read as the reverse complement.
TTCGAACCACGTTGAAATCCCCTCCAATTATCCAATGCGAGCTGTTATTCCTCTTTTTCAGCTTCAATTTCATTCCAAGTACAAATTTGTTCTGAACTTCCACAAGGCGCATATATGTTTAGAGTGAGACTTGTTCACTGATAAGTGTTCAAAAGTACTATTTTTCTTACCCTTTTTACTCATATTATTGTTAGACTTAGGCTCATATTAGTTGCATAATTAGCCATTCATGCATTAATCCATGTTTCCTTCCATCGTTGAGCTTGATTACATAACTTGGTAGTTTTTGTGGGAAAAGATGCTGCTTTGGTGTGTTTTGTGTGTATGTACAGGATCACTTGCCAAAGCAAGACTAGAGCTAGTTGCCAGGGCAATACATGAAGGAGATGCCGAGCTAGTTGCCAGGGCAATACATAAAGGAGATGCCGAGCTAGTTGCCAGGGCAATACATGAAGGAGATGCCGAGCCAGTTGCCAGGGCAATTGTCGACAAAGAGCAAAGGTGATATGGTAGTTGAAATTGATGACTAGACAAGCCCAAGATGACGTGGAGCAAAGCCCAATCCCAAAGGAATTTAATTTCCATGAAAAGATTAAAGAAGAATTAAATTCCAAGAAGATAGGAGAAGTTCTAGTAGGAATATAATTATAATAAAGAATTATATTCTTTAAAGATAATTTAATTCCAACTTAACTTCCTCCTCAAAGAAGGACTTTGACCTAGCCCTATAAATTAGAGGGGAATTTCGACAATCCAGAAAGAGCAAAGAGAGGGGAATTTCGACAAGCATCAAGGAGGGCAAGAGGAGAGAATTTTCGACAAGCATCTAGGGCAAGGAGGATTTCGACAAGCCTCCTTCTTTGTCCTTTTCTTTCTTGTTCGATTGGGTTCATGCTAGAGATTAATTATCTTGTGTTTCTTTGGAACCTAGCCATGAACTAAATCTATTTGGCTATGGTTATTGTGTTTTGTGGTTGTGAGGAACTATTGGATTTTGTTTAGGTAATAAGAGTTTGCACTTTTCTATTCAAGGTTTATTCATTCTTGGTTCTTATTCTTGTTTGTGAGTGAATTGGGAGAGGATCTCGTAACTTCATCTATTTATCTAATATCAGGAGAGTTAGATTCAAGAAACGAATGAATATGATCTTTATTCAATCTATTGATGGTGAAGATTAATCCAGCTTAGGAATAAGTTAAGGATTTCAACGGCTAAGAGGAGCGCAAGATTGGTTGTTGTTCACCCTTGATTCACGCAGGGATGTATTATCAAGGCATGCACAAGTAGCTAGAGTTTCGACTTAGGGATAAGAAGAAACCATTAAAGAACACTCTGCCGAACCTTGAAGGTTGCTGCCCAGACGCCCAAGTAGTTGCCCAGGCAACCATCGATTAGTTGCCAAGGCAACCCCGTTGTGCAAGTTGCCACGACAACTGAGTTGCCCGTGCACTCTTTTACCAAGACGATCCAATCGGCTATCACACCTCAACTCACGATAATCTGGCCTATCTCTCTATTATCATTTATTCTTTTACTTATTTGCTTTCTAGGTTAGTTATTAGTTAAAACTCCTATAATCCTTTACTTGTGTTTTCTTTTACTTTTTACAGTGCAAGAGACTAGATTCTTGAAGTGGAACCAATCCATGTGGAGACGATATCTTTTATACTATAACTTGCAACGTGTATACTTGCACAATTGCGTAGCACTTATTACGTCTGTAAAATGAGACTGTTCTTTATCACTGCTCATTTAGCCTCAATACTATGTTTATCCCATACTGTTAAAACACCTCCTGACATGCCATTCCCCGCCAAAACTCTAAATTCAAAATCATCATCCATCTAAAATTTCCTCACCTCATCCACTTCAATGACCGCTTTTTTAGTTCCACATCAACCTTAAGGATACGAATAAGATTGCACAAAGCTGCCCCATACCTCTAATGTTCCATGTTAATATTTTCATTTGAACACCTTCCTTACTTAACTAAATTTGCTTCTTCTAATGCTGCAATTTCTTTGACAACTTCTACTTCCTTCCCCTGAATTTTGATCCCAAGCTTTTTTCACATTGCTTACTTTGTTGCTATATCCCATCTCGCTTGTAGATCCGAATCGGACAAGGACCTACCTTCAAGTTCAGAAGCCTTCTCCTCCTTCCCTAGTAGGGCTCGATCCCCTTTTTTTTCTTCTCTGCAGAAGAGAATGCCTTACTTGAAATTCCCACAACGAAGCGTATCTCCTACTTCTACCAGCTTTAAAACCTCCTTCATACTCTGTCAGATCGAGCATAGAGCTCTTCCTCGCATGGCTTCGCAACTTCCACCTCGCCAAAACCCCCAATTTCTTTATTAGGTTTGACCATGAATGACGTGGGGTCAATTAGTGTGAGCCCGGTGTACATGTTAAT
>JAGYYJ010001534.1:0-37741 GCA_019671005.1 Hibiscus mutabilis | reverse complement strand
TTTGTTAATCTAATCCCACCACCCACTCTTTCCTTCATTTATTAAATATTATTTCTGCGTCTTTAAAATGAAATTTCATATAGAAAAATCGCAATTGAGGATCTGTTTCCACTTCTAACAATAATTAATCTAAATTATATAAGTTGGAACATGGCTATATTATGGCCTGAATGGTAATTAGCGGATAGCTGCTAGCATTGGTTAGTTTGATTAGCGGATTATATTAGCTGATTGTATAAAAGTTTATTGACATATAAGGATATTATTATATTCAATAATTGTTTGAATAATTTATTAATTATTAATATTTTATTTCTATTAATATTAATTAGATTATGAAATTTAATTTTTTTAATATCATTACTAAGCATATATGAAGGGGTGTATATATTAATTTTTTATTTTTGAAATTATATTTTTATTATAATTTTAATATTATTAAATTTAGATATATATTAATTTTTTATTTGTATAATTATATTTCGAATATAATTTTATTAATTATTAAATTTATATGTACATATTAATTTCTTGTTATGAAATTATTTTTTTAATTTTATTACTTATTCAAATTTAAGTTATTTAGAGAATTTTTTTTTGTAATTATGAAGAACAAAAAAATCTTTACAAGCCTTTTATCCAAACATCTAAGCTCCTGAAATGAACTTTTTCAAAATGAGAGGTTTGACCCAAATCCGTTATTACAATCTTCTATTTACCAAACATCTAAATTAACGAATTTGATTGATCAAACTTCTAAAAATACTTCAAATCTCTAATTTTGACTCAAAAAATTATTTATTAAATAGGGCCTATGAATTGTCTAAACGACATGTGTTGGTTAGACATGAAGAACATTAAATTCCTAGAAACATATCACACTAACTAAATGACCCTACTTGATAAAAAGACTTTGGGCTTTAATTTATTTTCTTTTTTGGAGCATTTGATTGTAAGGTTATTTCGCCTTTCAACAAATTCATCTCTTCCATATAAAATATATAACGAGTTGTGCCGACAAGGTTTTGAGTATTAATATCAAGAACAAATGAATCATGTGGATAATTAATATTATCATGTTGAAATTTACACCAATTGTACAAAGATACTTGGAAATCTATCTTGTTTAAAAACGAAAATAAAAATAATACGATAACTCGATAAGTGGGTTTCACGGCACATCCATAATAGATTGCTATCAAAAGACATATTGATCAAGCCAGGTTTGAACTTGGGAAGGGAATATGCTGTAAACATGAACGATAATGTAAATTTGTAATTGTGTAAAATACGGAAAAAAGGGGATAAGCTGTGATGTATAAATTCTCAATAGAATGTATAAAAAGTATTTCTTCTTTTGGATTTGAATACACGATAAATGTTTTCATATAAATATATACGATAATATAAATTTATAAAAAGTTTAAAGCTTGGGAAGGGGATACGGTGTGATGTATAGATTCTGATACAATGTATAATTTGTACTTCTTTTTGGATATAATACATGAAAATTATCCCCAAATATATATATATATATACACATATATATTCGAATTTTGTGCATATTTTTAGTCAAAACCCAAATCCTTCTACCCATTAACGTTTAGTATAATTAAACGTAGATGATTAAGAAAGTGTTGTTCAGATTATATTGGATTATGTGATCACTAAGTGTAGCAGTTGGGTCGACTTACTTTGAATGTTGGGTGACAAATGATTTATGAGCTTATTAAAAGACCATAAACATAATTAAAAAAAAACTATAGCAATTATTTTTTTTAAGAGCGCTGTTTTTGAAGGAGACATTAGTACTGCTTTTTTTTCCTTTCAATTTTGTGTTTATTTTTAGTTTAAACTTTTTAAAATTTTATTTCGTTTGTATTTGTCCATCTATCTCGTGGTACGATTTTTATCTATTATTATGGTAATTTGACGTTTGTGTACTAGTCATCACAACATATTCTCTGATCAAGGACTAGAGTTCGTGTAATTATTATACGGCGTACTCTCTAATTATGGAAGGTTTAATATGGTTGCATATCAAACTCTCTTTTGTGGTAATTTATCAATGCAATTAAGACCGTTAATGGGAACAATTTATAATATTAATTTTTTTAATTTTTCTTATACATTAATATAACGTCTAATAAAAAAATAGGTAAATTTTCATAACATTATTAATTTTTTAAAAAAATATACGACGTATTCAGAAAAAATGTTTAACTCTTTCTTGACGTAATTTGAGTTAGGAAAAGCAGAAATGAATATAGGAACAGTCAATTGTTTTTTTTTTCCTTTCCTTGAGGAAACGTTAGTCAATTGGTAGTTTAACTTTGTAAGAACAACCCGCAGTCAATAAAATCAATTCTTCCCGATCATAAAATGATACGTAAAATCATAAAAAACGAATAAACAATTTTATCAGCACCTGAATCTGACTAATATTGATTAAATACGGAGAGAAAACGAATTGAAAACATCATCAGAAAAGTATAGGGATTTGTCTAAAGATTAAATAAGCATGGTCTGCAAATGGGTTTCAAAATTTAGATTCCTTGAACCTGCATAAGCCCACGGTTTCAACAGAAAACCAATGTAGCGTATTTGTCGAAATCAGGCCCAACGAAATTGTATATTCACATGGACCGAACAACCTGCTCCGCCATCTGTTATGTTCTTTTGGGCCAACTATTTAATGGTCGTTTCTGATTTAGCCAATGGTTTTTCACTGTCCGGGTGCTTAAGAAACAGGAAGCATCCATTTATACGGCTGACTCGATGGGCAGAGCCGATTGAAATAAGAATCATGTCATTGGTCCCCAAAACGGGGTTCCATTATTGCGAAATAAATTGAAAGCATGTCTACAATTTAAGGTTCACCAACTTCGCCGGGAGCCGAGCAATTGATAACTGGGGTGGGATATGGAGAAATGGTCTCTAGTAAATGTTGTTATTCAATGATCACCCGCAGACCAAACACAAATAGCGAGGGTCGTCATCAATCATCAATGCCATTACCTAGTTATTAGGTTTAATTTTTATATTCTAATTTGCTAAATTTTAGTTTTATCTTTTTAAATCTAAAATTTTAAATGTCAGTATAAAGATAAAATTACTAAATTATAAGGGCTTAAAATGATTAAATTGAAGAATTTATATGTAGCATAACGATTAATTACAAAAGTTAACAAATTTAACCGCGACAATTTGAATTGTGATTTAAATTTCAAGTTTTAAAAAACACACAAATAAAAAATATCAAATTAGAGTATAGAAGCCAAATTCATAATTTAAATATAACACAAAGGCTAAAAAATGTTCAAATTAATATAAATATAAAATATAAAATTGAAACATAATACACTGCTAATAAAAAAATTTGACTAAACGTACTCTTTGTATCGTACCAAGCAATAATTGGGTAAAAACGATTTACATGTAATGCACAATGTGTTTTAGGCTTTGTACTTCCATAACGATAATGAATGTCTCCATACGTTAAGAGAAAAATATAACAATTTTTTTTCTAATAGTTTCTACTTAAGGAATAATTTTTTTTTCTTCTAATGAGTGTTGAACGCGTAACTTAAGGATCGTTGACAAAAAAAATTATAATAATTAAAAATATTATTTTTGTATAATAGAATATAGTAACTTTATTCGTTAAAATTTAATTCAGACCAACTCGTGTCTCATACTTGATTTTAGCGAGTGAGTCTTCCAACATGAATTTTATGTATACACAAGGCTTGAACTAGAGACATGCTTGGGATTGGGCATTTCACCTGGGCCCAACGGTTCTGACCCGTCCCGATCGGGTAGGGTATTTTTGTGAAAAGGTCGGGTTCGGGTTTAAGGTGAAAAAAATTCGACCCGGGACTAATAGTGTAATTTTCACTTAAATTGTTTAGGGATATTTATAATAATACCCTCTGTTTATATAATTTTTTATAATTAGGTCCATAAAATTAATTTTTTATTTACAATTTAGTCCTTAAAATAATTTTTTTACAATTAAGTCTCCTAAAATTATTTTTTTTACAATTAGGTCCCTAAAATTCAACTTTTTATAGGTCGGGTCGGGTTTAGAGCATTTATTTTCGGGTCGGGCCAGATTTTTTAGAGAATGAGGTCGGGTCGGGTTCGATTTTAGGGTTATTATTTTCGGGTCGGGTCGGGTTCGAATGGGCTAAAAACCCGACCCGTGCCCATCCCTAAACATGCTTAAGTGATACTACATTGTTTACCACTTAGACCAACCTGTTAGTGTAAAATTAATATTTTTAATACTTATAAAATGATAATTAGACTATTATTCGGAAGCATAAAATATTTTCTAAGATAAATCTGCTTAAATACTTGTATAGATATTTTTGTATATAAAAGCAAAGGTGGAATGAACAATGGAATTGGTTGGTATCAGGGTTTTAAATATAGGACCGAAACTGAGATCTCCGCCGAAAAATCTCGATATTGTAGCCGTCCGGAATCAATTTTGACAAAAATTACGGTGGATAGGATAACGGATTCACGTCTGTAACGGTCTGTCGCAGTCGCAATTTAACGTTAAAACAGTCGACAACGACAATAATGGGCCGATATTCTCGAGTTCTCACCAATCCCGGATAACCATGGCACGGCTGCGCGAGGAAGAAGATGAAAGCGAGGCTGTATAAAATTTTGGGGAAATTGGCTAAATTATATGGCGTGACATTGAACTTTTTAATGTTCTCAGTTTGACCTTAATACTTTAACCCGTGTTCAAATTAATCCCTTAAACTTTCAAAACTTCTTGATTAAGCCTTTAAATTTCTATTTTATCACAATTATCCTTAAAGATTTGATTTTTTGTTCAATCTAGTCCTTAAACATTATATTAATTTTATTTTCTGTTTACTTAATAATAAAATTAGAGTATATATTGAATATAAATATTGGAAAAGAAAAACAAATAAATGAGAATAAAGACTTATATTTAATGTGGTATAATTGTTTATTAATAATATTATAATTATTTAATTTGTTATAATATGTTTATTGTTTATTATTTGTTTTTTTAATATGTTTATTTATTTTTTATTAATATTATTAATTATTTTTTTTATACTACTATTTTTTTTATTTTTTGTTTAGGTTTATTCACATATTTAATTATTTATTGGTGCATATTGTTTATTTAAAATATTCATATGATTTTATTGTCCAAACTAAACTAATCAAAATCACAATACAATATAAAATTCTTTAAACATAATCACTTTCACTTTCAAATTCGTAGTAATAAAAGTTTATAAGTGTTAAAAAATACTATAAAATCATTGAAATTGACTTTTTATAATTATAATTAGTATGTTTTATAATAAATTGTGCAAAATAAAAAAACACGACTGCGACACTCACAGTAATTGCAATAGCCTACGTTATACTCGAAAACACAATAATCACGATACAACAAAAAATGCAACCGCGATCAAAATTTAAATCTCTTATTGGTATAGAGCGGTGATGCAATGCAAGTGTTACAGTTAAGATACGCCGACAAGAGGCAAAGAGAAGAGTGGTAAAAGAACAGAGAGCGCATAAGACGTGCATTCGCCGAAAAACAGTCTTGTCGCCCACGCTAACCTTCCCTTCCCTTCATCATATATACTTGCTTTTACTATTTATTCTCCTCGGCTATAATTGGTTGGACGAGAGTTGTGACACTATTTTAAAAAATAATTATAATTTAAAACTTTTACTCCTCATCTGAAAACCTAATTACAATATAATAGTAGGATACACCTTGCCAATAAAATTAATTTGCGCTTCATAATAGCTTAAACTTGGTTGGTCGTATGAAACTTTAACTCGATAAATTTATTTTATAAGTATCATCTAGAAGGACCTCTGGATTTTGTGCAAGGGTATGAATTATTAAAAGACTATATTAAAAATGTAGGAGGTGCAAAAATATAAAATTATAGGAGATGTGAAATTAGATATAAAAGAAATATTTAAACTATAAGGGAATTTAAAATTTTTAGAGGTGTGACTGCCCCCTTCAACACCCTTTCCGGTCCATCTCTGTGTATCGAGTGATTTGTAATAAACATTTGCTGAACGTTGAACCAATATGTAGGAGTCAATGGTGAGAGGTAGTTATTCTATTCGATTTTTTAAAGTAAATCAAATATCGATGACTATGTTAAAAAATAAACCAAATTTATGTTTTGTTAAAAAAACACAATAAGAACCAACAATGCATTATATTCATACGAAATGAATGATATAACATGTCGTTTTAGCGTGAGACATTTCAATATGTGAAAAATGATAAGATTTTGGATTAAGTTTGACATAAGTCAAGTTGAATCTCATCTATGTTAATTAAGCTTAAAATAAAATAAAATTGCATGTAAAATTTTAAAATAAAAATATTAAACTTCTCACCAATTAAAATCAATAAGATATAAGATTTAATTTTAAAAAGTATACATATAACACTTCATTATTAATCATTTTTTTAAATAAAATGTTCAATTAAATTTAAAGTCATATGGAAATAAACTAAAATACACCATCACAATATTTTTCATTTATCTAGAGTATGAGATATTTTTTGTTTCTACACAACTCCAGTCTACGAACTCTAGATAAGTGGAAAATAGTGTAAAGTTTAGGGGGAGTAAAATTCGATTCGACTCAAAAAAATTAAAATTTTTGACTCGAGTCAAGATTAAAAACTCGACTCAAAAAAATGTCAAATAAGGTTTGAGTTGTAAAATAAAAATTCGAATAACTTAAATTTTTTAATAATTAGTGGATTAACTTTTAAGTTAGAGTCAAGTCCCTCAACTTTTCCTGATATATATGTCGATGTAAAAAATACGAAGGAATACATGTCACATATGAAAAAATATATATATATATGAAGAAATATATATGTATAAATTATATGATTAGAAAAATATTTAAATTAGAATCAAACTGTACCAAACATAATAAATAATTATAATTAAATTTGTATAGGAACTCGAAAACTCTACTCGACTCGAACTCAACTAGAATTTTATAAACTCGACTCGAATTGAAAAAATTTTAAATAAAATTTGAGTTGTGAAATATGACGTGTCAACTCGAATAACTTAAAGTTTTTTGTCTCAACTCAAACTCGATCGAATACCCAGCCCTAGTAAAGTCAAATGGGATTCATGTTGGCTGCGATAGTTCCACTCACGCTCTTTAAGTTGAATTGAGCTCTTAGGTCCAAGTGTAAGTTTTTTCATTATTGTTAAAACGTTTTTGAATTGCTTTATAAAAATGTATTACGTTATTTAAAATTGTTTAATTTAAAGATTGTTGTGAAAAATTAAAATATTCAGTATTTTAGATATGAGTGAAATTAAATTAAATGATATTTTTTAAACAATAGGTAAAAGTTATTTATTTGAAAGTGTTTCAAAAACACTTTGTTTTAAAAACTTTTTTAATCTTTTTCTTGTTGTTTTTAGTATCAAAATACATTTAACTTTAAAAACAGTAAATATTTATTTTACACCTTAGACTCCCAATTTTCTTTTAGGCTAAAAGATTAATTTTGCCCCAGTAGTAATTTAAAATTATCAATGTTACTTTTATTTTATTTTTTGTAATTTTGTCCTTAGACTGAATTAATTTTTACAATGTCATTCATTGATCGTTATTGACTAATGAGACCGTTAAATTTTGCACATTAACTCGTCACGTCGTCCGTCAAGTTTTGCATAATAACCTGTCACGTCGCTCGTTATTCTCAGCTAGCATGTCGACCTGAACGTTGAACTGGCAAATATTAAAAAATTCAAAATTAATTAGGTTTTTAAACCAAAGAGGCAAAAACCGATGTGAACCTGTTCGTTGGGGGGAGATCCGGCAACTCCGCTAACACTCAGAGACAAGGGCATAGTCAACCCTATCCACCAGCGGCAGCGACGCCTCTTTCAGGTAACATCACCTGCTGTTGCATCATCATTTTCAGGGCTGCTGTAGCAGGAGAAGACCCTCCTCCACTACCACCAACACCGTCGCCGCCGTTGATTTGATGTTGTCTAAGCTTGGGTGCCAGAATCTCATCGTAGTGGAAACTAGCAATATTGTTGGGGTTAGAAGCTCCGGTTTCATCGGACTTAGAAGGGTCCCAAGGTGACTTGGGTCCGACCATGAGCAAGAACGGAGAATGGAGAGCAACTGTTCCAAGAAGTCATCCTAAGACGACGTGGGATCGAAGGGTGGGGGTTAGATTTGCTGGTGACTGTTGTTGCCTTGAAGGTCTTGGTGAGATATTTGCTGAGTCGGGTTTAAGAGGGAGTTCATTGCTTGCATTTCACGGCTACAAGGCTGCACAATTCTCCGGTTGTTTCAAATATAGTAATAAATTAGGATTGGGAATGATTTTGATTTACTTTTGTGGTTGCCCGATGTTAATTAGGATTAGAATGATTAAAACACCCTAATTGGTTTTGAAATTAATTTTTTAATATATTTCCACATCAGCAGGATACGACGTCATCAAATCTGATCGTTCAACGTCTAGGTCTGCATGCCAACGGGGAATAATGAGTGACGTGACGGGTTACTGTACATAATTTAACAGTTCTGTTAGTCAATAACAATCAAAGGGTAATATTGCTAAAATAATTTTGGTCTGAGGGTAAAATTAAAGAAAAAAATTAGGGGCAATATTGTTAATTTTGGATTAGTATAGGGAAAAAATTGGCCTTTTAGCCTTTCTTTTACATACGTGTGTTTGATAAACAACTTTTTAAAGAACTTTTAGCTTATTTGGGCACAAATAGCTGATTGATAGTCAAACTTTCAATTTCTAATCTTTGGTAAACACCTTTTTGAAAATAGCTGGTTGTGCAAAATAAACTAAAAGAGAAAACGCTGAGAAATCCAGCGCATTGGAAGAGCTAATTTCTAAAATAAGATGTTAAATGGCGTAATTGACCATGTTATTTCCACAATTACGACATTGTCATAAAATCCAATCTAATGAAATAGCCTCCATTCTAATCCACTTAAAATTTTATTTTATTATTCTATTTTTAGTAGTAGATTCTCAAGTATATTTTAATTAAGAAATATAGCAAAACATGAAACTGAAGATGTTGCAGCAAGGGTTCGGCGCGACCTTTTTAAAATAGTAAACAAAACAACAGAGTCGCCACCAATCTTTTTTCGATGTGTGATTGAGTCACCTAAAAATGAGTCATTTTAACAAAAATATTTTGTTTTATTAAAACAACAATTTTGGTATGCGAAAACGCAAAAAAGGGTTCAGGAGCCGGTTATGCGTGGGGAATGATGAGCGCCCCACAATGCCCAAAAATTGGTACCTAGCCGATTACAAATTGCCTTACTGTCAAAATTTGCAAGTTCGAGTAACATTTAATTTATTGTCCATTTATGAATATGAATTCATTTTAACGACCTCACAATCCGGAAAATAAATAATAATCACCGCCAACATTTTTAGCACTAACCTGTTACCCCTTTTGGTGAGACACTACATTACAAATTACATATCATGTCATTAAACGCCATGCCGACCGCTATGTATCGGCACCTGCGACCGTTCATCGACGGCAAAAAATAAAATAAATCTTTTTTAGTCCTTAATTCTTAATCCGTGTCCTTTTTTAAAATGCCAAAACTGATTTAAGAAACAAAGCGAAAATCGTTTTAAAAAATAAAAACCCACCACCTTTTAAATAAAAATTTCATAATCCAATAAACACCCTTCGAATTTTGGCGACGGCAGCTCAACGAAACAAGTAAGGTTTTATCATTTTTTTCTTCAATATTCAATATAAACAAAAAATATAAAAAAGATTACAGGTGTTCCTAAAAAACACTTTTATCTTGTATTTCCAGAAAGAAAGAAAAAAAGTGAGTACATTTCATAGCGGAAATTGTGTGTATTTACAAGGGTTTGAATCAAATTTATATAGGCTTTTCATACCATTTTTACAAGGAATAAATCTCTAGATTCTCGGTAAATACACCCCCATTTGGTTAAATTCGGATTGACTTTCTCTTTTTTTTCTTGGTCTGATTTGCTCAAATGTTGGGACTGATTTATCCTCATTTTTTCCATATTCGAATCGCACTGATTCCTTACTTTGTTTTTCCTTTTCTTTTCGCATTTTTCGGGGGCTGAAACTAGTGAGAGAGCGGCTGCGCGGCGGTCATTGGTGAATTGCAGCCATGGAGTCGAGCGGGTGACATTGCGTGGTAGCCGACGGTGACGAAGTGCTGCAGGTGCGGGAGCCCAGTTGTCTGAAATCTGGACTGGCGGACGCGTGTTCCTCACGCACACATGGGAGCCGGTGGGTCTTCTCTCCAGATTCAATATGGACCATTGGATCTAGTTTAGATTCAATACTCGTGAGTTGGTTGCGCATGGGAAAATATGCATCAATTAAGGTTTTATTTTTGGGCCAATTAGGTTATTATTGTACTTCATTATTCAAACTAAATGGACCATTTTTATTAGATATTAATGGAGTCTTTTAATTAAACAAAATGGATTTTTTTTTAATTTTTCTTGAATTTTGTATCTAACAATAAGACTAATGATTGTAATAATAATAATAAAAATAATAACAAAATAGGTAAAAATCTAGTGGCTACAGAAAAAATTGTAGTGTTGATATTTTATTCAAGGTTAATAGTATGTATCAATCTCCACAAATATTAACTTTTAAAAAATATTCACTACTTTTTAGAAGAATTTTTTTAATTCATTGTCAAAAACATTTTGTCCGAATAATTTCACTGCAATAAATACCAAAGTATTATAAAACATATATGTACTTAACAACTAAATGTATAATACCCTTGTTTGTCATTTTACCCATGTCGGCTATCAGCTAAGTTTTACCAAACAATTTTATATAAACAGATAATCAAATTAGTTTATCAAATCAGCTAATAAAATTAGTTGATCAAACCAATCACTGCAATCAACTACCAGCTATCAATTATCAACCATTTGCCAAACACCCCACGATCACTTATTCAACTCGTTAATTGACTAATCTCATACAAGTCCTACAGAGATTTATTATAGAGACTGTCTTATCACTCATTTTTTTATTCATTATTCTATGATCCAAATTTTTAATCATACTTAAAAAATCTAATACATCACTCACTAAACCAACTAAATATTAATTAATTATCATTTTGTTATATTGAATTTCGACTCTTATGTTTATAAAACTTTATTGTTTGTATATTGTCCGTTAAAAAGATCGAAACGTGACATTAAAGTGATTGCATTCGTAATGAATAAAAGATTGAGCACTAAAGACTTACCACGTATCACAACCTAAAAATTATTAATTTTTTAATAAATAAGACAGAAAATATGTTTATCACCGTTCTTTTTAATTTCCATTATAATGTATGTATGTATGATAGGTTAGATGAAAAGGGGAATGAACGGCGGTGGATATCAGTTTCCGAAGCCCTATAACCCTAAATAATTGATTTTTGAAACCTGTCAGCTCCACGTGTCATCACTGGACCCTACTTATTTATTTTTTTTCAACTAGATAAATGAAAAATATAGAAAGAAAAAAAAAGGTCAGAGTCAGACTCACACACATCGCTCTCTTCTTTCTCGCGTTCTGGCGCGGCCCCCTTCAGGCTTTAGCAACAACGAGATGTATAAAGAGGCGTGAAGTGTTGTTTATATAAATAAGCAAACGAGAAAGAAACCGAACCGAATAACTGGAATCTACTACACCACACAAACAACCTCCCAAACATTTTCAATTTTTTAGAAAAAATGTTGCTATTAAAAACAAAATAAATAAATACCCTAAAACAATAAAGGGAAAAGAAAAAGGCAGCCTCGTATATGTATACATTGCCCACACCCATCTCCTTCACTTTCTTCCACATTTTAACTCTTTTCATTTTCTCTCATTCCTCGCCACCCCTAATATCTTCTTCTCTCTTTCCCTCTTGCAAACCCTCTATATTATCCTTTTTTCATATCCACTCTTTGTTACCATCTGCCCCCTTCTTCTTTTTCTTCTTGTTTCGTTTGGTGTTGGTTTTCTGTGATTATGATGACGATGACGGTAAAAGATGAGTGGGTTCGGGCGGCGATGACGGACGACAACGTGGTGGTGGAGTTGCTGGTAAGGCTCAAACAAGCGCAGGCTGCGCCAGCGGCTCCGAAATCTGCGGCGGTTGCACTCAAATGGGGGATACGTCAGCCAAGGTCTAAACCTATGTCGATTCGATGCGACGTCAAGAGAGACGGAGATTTGAACGCCAGCACTAGACGTAGCCCTACAACGCCTCTTTCTTGGAGCGGTGGCGGCGGTGCTGCGTCTCCTTCCGCCGCCGACGGCTTTGAAGAGACCAGTAAACAAGTCTGTCGCTTCCCAACAGCCGCACCTTCCAGATCCAAGGTTTGTTTTCAATTATCTCTCATTATCTACCTCCCTCGTTCTCAACACCTGATCTTTCGGCGTGTCATGCGGTCGTCAGGGTTGACGGAAATGTCCCTCTATCGCATGTCAAATTACAGGCCAAGCCCACTACCTTCTTCCGTTTGTATCTCGTTGACGGGACATTCTTTTTTAACTGGATAACTTCTTTTTTGTTGTTGTTAAAACTTTCTAGTCTTTATGTCAAATGACCGGTAAACCCTTTTTCTCCTTATTTACTCGTTTCTATTTCTTTCCGTGTCATGTAAACTAATACTTTTAGTATTCCGGAATCTCGATTGTTTTATTTCTTTTCCTTTCCGTCTTCAGCCGACGGAACTTCCCGTACAAAAACTCGCTAAGGCTTAATCTTCCCTTTGTTGTACGTTTCTCGTTATAACTTTTCCGTTTGGGTTTGATCTCTCCGACCATCGGTTTAACAGGATAACAAAATGAATAAACCTTTAAACAAGCTGTGCCGTCTTTTTTCCGTTTGGACTAAAACGCCCTACCGTTATAAGGATTTTTACAGTTTACACGCGAGGACAACACCGTAAGCAGATTGGAACTCGTTTGACGTTTTCTTCTCGCCTCGTTTTTGGTCACCTGCCATTCTAGTGTTGGTTACTTTTAGATTTACTAAATCACCCTTTCAACTCCTCTAGATTCTACTCACCGGGATTGAAATAGCTTTCCCTGGGCCCAATCACCTCCCCACCGTATGAACCAGGAAACTTCCCCGTAGAGGATCTCCTTTAAGGGCATTTTGGTCATAATAAAATAAGTAGGGTGCACTGAACGAGGGGTTTGGTGTAATGTTGTTAAGAGGCGGATGGGATGGTAGCATTTTTAGAGGAATTATCAACTGTGACGCGTGTACGGTTAAAATCTGTGGGTTTTCCCTTCCCATCTCTATCTGTAGCTGTACTTGTATCTGTTATCGGGTTTTTCTCTCGTGTTTATCTTTCTACCTTAGGCTTTTGCTTTTTCCGAGATGGGGATATCTTTCTGAGTTTGCCCCCCACACTTTCCCATCATCTATGATTATGCACGGGTGGTTCATGAACCGTCCGATTTGTGGAAAATTTTTATTAGGTGCCGGAAAAACGTAGGTTAATAAATTATACACGTCGAAATACCATAGATATAGGCAGCCATAAAGCATTAAATTCGTTCATGTGTCCGACGTCCCTGTTAATATGACGTGGCGTGTTGCTATTAGTTTCACTTCTGCGAGAAAGGAGCGGCAGAAGTAGTGGCATTGCCTTCTCAATTTCAACGCCGCTGTCCGCCGAGATTATCTCCAAATCCGCCATTGGAGCAGCCTGGAAAGCTTATTATAAATGTCATATTTTAATTTTTCTGAGGGTTTTAGTTGACCCAACTTCCCTAGCTTTGGTCGAGTATATTTATCCACTTCAGAAAACTTGTTGGTTCTTGCCTTGGGTTAAATTTAATGATTGGTTGATGTATGTTGCAGGGTACTGCTGGTAATTGAAACAACTAGCACAACTACCAAGAGATCGAGAAGGAAGAAGGTAAAGTAATTGATCTTTACGGTTCATCATTTTTCTGGGAAATGTTTTATGCAAGAAAAATCTGAAGATGATTCATCTATTTATTAACTCGGAAGAATTTGTATTATTTTCAGACTTTTGCTGAACTTAAGGAGGAGGAAAATATGCTTTTGAAGGAAAGGGTTAATTTGAAAAAGGTGTGTTGAATGTTCTTCAATGTGGTGCATTAATTGGATTCCTAATGTCCTCTTAATTGCTTCTAGATAACCTTACAGCCCATCTTCTTGTTCGTTAAACAGGAGATAGCATCCGTGCGTGCTACCTGCAAAGAACAGAGAGCCAGGAATGAGAACTTGAAAAGAATGAAGGTCAGCAAAATGCTTCTTTAGTTACTTGATTGTACTAATATGGCAATTTCATTTATCACCTTGCAATTTTTTTTTGCATTTAATTGGCCAAAATTAAGTATTTATCAAGAAACCTGCATTTATTTTTGAGAAATGTTTTATTAATGTGAACTTCTGTTATTGCAGCTTGATTTGAACTTCCAAATGGCAAAGAATGATCCCGAGGAATTGCCTTCTTCTCAACCCTGTAAGAGAGTACCCTCTACTCTAGACTACTCCCCCTCGACCTCACCCTCACACGCTCTTGATGATCGTAAAGAAATATTAGATTCTTCCAATGTGGGGAAGGCTGTACTGCCTGATCTAAATATGATGCCTGGTGAAGATGATTCTGTCACTGAAACTTTATATAATTCCCCGCCTGAAAAGATGATTCAACTACTTCCCTTCTCACAATCGAAAGTTGTGAGAAACTGGTGGGGGCTTCCCAGAAAATAGTGACACTGGCCAAGGCAATGAGCTATTTGCTGATTAACTGTACTGAAACTCAGGTGAAGCAACAAATGTCACAGTTTGAGCTTGCTCTCCGGTTGCCAACCCTTGAAAAGCAGAAGAAGCTGACCGACTACATAGAAGATATGGCAAGGATTCTTGTCATGGTGCAGGCTCCTTTCCTCCGATATTAGTTGGGGTAAACCCTTGTCACTGCATATTTACGAATTTAAATCGGAAAAACTGTGATTCTTTGTAGGTGGAACCTGATGGCTTGTCCGTATAAACTTGTTGAAATCTAATTTCAGAATTTTGTTGTTACAAACTCTGTTTTCACTTTTCAGCCCCCTTTTTCAATTATTATGTGCAATTCAGGGGAGGAATTTCAGGAAGGATTGATACCGTTATATAATCTTCATGACTAGTGAAATTTCTTGAGTTCAAATTTTAACCAACTGGACCATATGCTCTGAATATTTGACTCTTACCTAGATTCCTACCTAGAGCTCGTGTTTGGTTTTGCAGGTAGCTACTAAGTAGCTTTTTGTCAGTGATGTTCCTTTGACTGTGTCAAAAGGTTTTTCCTGATGATTGAAATTTCCAGTCTTTGAAAAAGGAGCGTTGTAATAACCACAGCTACAAGAGTTTTGGTCAAAAACGATGCCATTAAATTAAACGAAACTTATAAAGTTGTGCACCTGTTCTTTTTATTTTTTTATCCTTGCACTTTGGCACGACATGTAGTATTTGTCAGATTATACATTACGGTTTTCATACTAGTATCTGTCACCTCTTTGCCTTTAATAAATGCTTTCCAGGTGAGAGGAGAGAACACATACAAGGCATTGAGACAATTCGACCACTATGCATATAATAAGCCCATGGATTCCCCATGTATACCCCCATTTTGCCGATCGGAAGAAAAATGGAAATTCTTTTTTAAAATAAAAAAATTTGAACTATCACAAGAAATTTTAAACATTTATACCCCCCATGAATTGTCAATTTAACATGATGATAAGTTAAAAAATTAAGATAATGAGGATATTTTGTTAACATATTGATCATCAGAGAAAGGGAAAAGTTGGGAGCAAAGTAGGATATACGTACATGAATCGTATAGCTAGTTTGATGATGAGGACAGGATTGATTAATAAGTCCTAACAAACTCAACGGTTGATGACAAAGAAAAGGTGATGGCATCCATCCCCGGCAACTAATGAAAGGACACTGCTAAGTTACTGTCCGTGGATGATTGAGATTTTTGAGGAGTCTTTTCTGCGAACTATTTAGAGCACAATAGCTTCAATGCAATAGAAGCCGAGCTCGAATTTAAATATCTACCAGATTGAACAGCAACTTTTGGCTTAGTTTACTGGTGCCTTCAACCTTTAAAACTCCAAGCAAGTGGGGGTTTCTCAGAGCCAACCCCACATAGTGAGGAAAATGGTTAATTGTTGCCCCAACTATCAAGCATGATGAATCGATGTCATAATGAATGTTTCAATAGAGTCAGCTGCAGGCTGCAAGTGGACCATTATCGCTCTTGTTCTCCAGTCTACTATGATGCGTGTCACAAAGCTATTGCTAATTGTCCAGTGTAGTCAGTTTCATTTGCCATCCGAGCCAAAATAAAGCGCAATGTTGTGAAAAGGGCACCATTTCAGACTCCCCTGGCTTACACATACAGAAACAATCGAATTATGGAGTGGGCAAATCTTAGATGGTATAAGGAACCGGGATCTATGACAAACCATTTATTGTACCCGTGATCAGATTTGGGTGTTTAAAACTTCATAAAACCCTGTGCAGGGTCTCCAATCATATGAATAAAAGTCTAAACTTCAGATGAGTTATTAGAACGGGAGTGCTCTATGTCAATAACCGGACCTGATTCAATCTATGTTGATTCTTAGCAGAGACGAAGGATATCTAAGAATGTCTTTACTACTTGTAGATTGCGTAGAGGAAGGATGCAAAGTCTGTTATTTAAACATGGTTCTTCCATCATCGTTGAATTCTCGGGTTGAGAGTTTAGATTCCCAAAAAAGAATGAGAAAGATATTAGAGAAAACCGTTGTTATAGCAGCCCAAGTGAACAGGATTGAAGCACAAGAATTACGTGGGCCGGCACAGATACAAGCTAAACCAACTAGCTGCAAATAATTGAACATCGCCAGGGCTAGCAGGGTGGCCACTGCACAGACTTGTGGATCCTGTTGGACCAAGATCAAGGGATTAACCATTCTCCATGGCAGCCCTCCACTATTTATATTACTAGACAACTAAGATGTACGAGGTACGCCTGCAAAGTGAGCATGCCATGTGATAACTTAAATCTATGTTTTTTGGACAGTATGTTACCCTTAGGATCTACAAATGTGAATAACATTATGTTGATTATTTGAACAATATTCTTGGATTTTCTGCAATAGCTTCTTTTCTTCTAGAGAAATTAGAGCTCCAAATATATTATATTTCATCTCCTAGGAATGACTATATGAACTAACCGGATAAATTCGAGTTTTTTCCGGCTACCATCTTACTAAAATGCTAAACTGTAATGGGTGTCCAATATAGAGAACAGAAATGGAAGCAACAGGCTGATCGAAAGTGGGGCTTTTGGTTGTTGGCCAATGAGTGTAAATCTAATGCCATCTGGAGACAAAGGAAGCATAGACTGTGCTTGAAAATGAACCCAGAAAGCATGAAAATCGTGGATGAAGACGATTGAAACAGCTTTGGACATAAAGAGAGAGAAATTATAAAAGATTTATTAGGGGGAGAGAGATGTTATTAAAATATTTAGTCCAATGAACCTAACATTCACATTGCAAATTCATTGAATTGATTGATATAAATGCCAAATATTTGATCATTAATCCTCGTGTTTAACCTTCTTTAATGGAATCTCCTCTTCCCAACAAACCTGACATCGACTTTAGTTACCACGTGTTTCTAATTGTTTCATCAATTGCATTGCTATCATAACTTCATATATTTTGATTTTTGACACTGTTTGATTCTTCTGGCTGTCAGTCCACGAACCATCATTCATGTTTTTAATCTTATCTCACATTTCTGCAATATCTGTCCAGAAGCATGTGAAAATTTTGAACCCTTAAAATGCAATTTACGAGTTTATCCAAAATGATTCATATTACAATCGAAATTTAAAAGATTGTTAATGTTAAGCTAGCAGTTATAATTAACTATCCAGACGATCATTGTTAATAACAAACAAAAGATTATAGGAATATTAATTTTTACAATGATGGTGATCGTTAGAGTGAAATGGGGGTTAATAGAGGTACATTGATCATCGACTAGAGCTGTTGTCCCAAAGCATGGGAGAAGAAGAGTAAAATTAATTTAGAGTTTCAATCCTAATTACCTTAAAGTTAGTTAAATTAGATTGGAAATATTAATTAGACTAATCTGTCAAATAAAGTATTATTGTTTCTTTTATTAGAAAAAAGGAAGAGCAAAAAAGTCCATGATTGTTCTTCGATCTCTATCCATCCATGGCTTTTCCATGTGGGTGACTTTGCCTGGTTACATCAACATCAACGAATACAGAAGTTTTCTCATGTGTGACATCACACAAATTACTTAATTATTCCAATATGAGGTATATAAAAGTAATACCGAGTCTAGTAAAGATGTGGGGAAATTGATATATTATAGATTATAGATTTAGATTAGTTATTGATATGTTGTTAAAAGCATGTTTATATTGCTTTGCATGCACAACTCTGGTGTGTGTTTGTTGGTTTATAGGCAGTCTGATCCCATGACTTTGAGCTATTACAGGTCCATACGAATTGCTCTACCGTGGTTAAACTCATTAAGGACATTGATACTGAGTGATTTAACTGTTGCTATTTAGTCCCACGGCTTACGCCTTTCAATTAAAAAAACAAAAAACATGTTTATATCAAGAAAAAACAGAAAACGAAATTATGATCATTGAGGACCAGTAAGATTCAGCAAACCCCAAAAAGAAGATATAATAAGTATTGTTAGCTGAGAGATTCTGGGCTATTGTGGAGATTGTGGACCACGAAGAGTGGCTTGACATTAGCTTTATGTGGTGGTCCAAGACCACGAGGAAGGAAAGCCTAATTTTGAGGGAGTGGGGCGACAATTGGCTAAGGGAACAATTTCTGAGAAAGGGATGAAGGCCAGCATGCCACAAACACTGTATCATCAACATCAGTTCAAAGCCCTTCCAAAATCTGAACATTTCAATAAAGCCGAAATAAAAACATGATAGAACTACCCTCGGATCTTGTCATTTGATGTTTCAACTCAATCAATCTTCACAAACATTTGGTTCAAAAGCCATGCAATATCGAAACAATGATTACAGTTAAAGAAAAAGGGCGTCTTGTTCAATCGGAAACAGCTACTTACTTGCCCATGTTAATGATTAACGTGGAGCATTTTTCTTGGGCGAATTCCTCGACTCCCAAATTAGATAGCCATTGTGCTTTCGACATTGCACGATTGTTTGGACGACAAGTGCAAAACTAAGACTTCAACACCCAACATGAACCCTTTCAAATTACGGATAAGGCGAATCATATCGGTTTGGTGGGGCAAAGACGCTTAACTTTTGTCACGCGTAACGAACTTTGATAGATCTTCTTTCTTTCTTTGATCCAATAGTAAAAACAATTGAAGTTGTTGATTTTTTATGACAATTTTTTAATAGTTTTAACGTAATTATAAAATAAGCTTAAATAAAAATTTAATCTTTAAATTATATTATTTGTTTGCTTTTAGTTTTTAAATTATTTTTTTAGATAAAATAAATATTTAAACTATTATTTTTGGTTACTTTTAGTCTATCAGCTATCTAAATAAAAAAAATATTTCGACTAATAAGACGTTGACATATCACAAAAAAATTTTGACCAAAAGATAGTTTATGGACTAAAAACAGACAAATGACAGTTTAGGTATTTATTTTGACCAAAAAATAGTTCATGTACTTAAAGTGACAAGAAATAATAGTTTAGGTATTTGTTTTGATCAAAAAATATTTTAAACGCTAAAAACAAACAAATAGCATAGTTTAAGAGCTAATTTTTCATTTAAGCCTGTAAAATAATATATGTTCATATTTTTTTAATCTTTTGATAAGGAATACATTTCTTACATACAAAATTACTTAAACCCGAATCTTTTATGATAAACATCATTATCTTTTCTACTAAAATCAATTTTTGTCCTTTCTTCTTTTGTAATTTTAATAGTAGTAACCTGCTAAATAGAAAGGTAAAAATTTTAATGTATCTTCTAAAAAATTATTGTTTAGATCTTGTGGATGAAAAAATAATGTTAAATTTTTTTATATTATATTTAAAATATAATTTAACTTAACTCTAAATATAATTGAATTTTATACCATTAACATACTTTTTTGAAAAGTTATACTATTAACATGCGCGTTAGGAGGTATCAGGCAAAAAAAAATCAATTTTGTATAGCGAAAGTCGGTGATTTAAACTGTTTGTCTATTGTTGTCCTTGGTGTAAAGTGGTGAAAAAGCCAGCCAAAGCTTGCTTCTATTTGGCCCTTTCGCTTGAAAATTTTGGTTTTTAGACCCATGATTCAACTATATTTGTTTATTGTAGGGTGGACAATCCACTCTAAATTTTTTAAAGATTATATATCTGTTTTTGATATTTTTTATGAATTATTTTTTAAATTTTTTAATATTTATAATTTATGCCCATCCTCAATATATTTCTAGATCTGTCCATAAATAATTGCAAAATAAAACGGGATACATCATTTAAATAAAAAATTCTAAATATAAAAATTATGAATATACGAGAGAAAAATCATTATACCAACAACAAACGACAAGAGAATTGCGAACATTACATCAAATCCTAGAACACTATATATATATAGTAGTTAATTTTAATCTTAGGACATTAATATATGATATATTTTGGTAAAAATGTTTACATTAATTTAAAAATTGTTTCAACAATTAGATAGTGCAAACCCAAATCCATGGCCAATTCCAAAACTTGTAATCACCTTTGTAATCCATGGTAAAAATCGTTTGATTGAAAGTGTAAGTAACGTTTTTATTTAATTAATAACATGTTTCAAATATATATTTTAAGATCTTATAGTCATTAAAATTTCACCTTGCATTACGTTAAGAATATTCAAAAAAATTTACCTAAAACGTTAGCTGTCGTTTTATATGTCTTTTTCAGCATACATTAGTGATCGTTTGATGTTTGTATAAAGATTTTCACGGCGCAAATTTTTAATTTTGATTTTGTCGGTGGTCACAGAAAGATAGATCCTCACTCTGTTGATGGTTGTTTGCCAATGTAATCAGACCTGGGTAGCGGAACGGTCTGTCTAATAGTTCGAATTGTTTACCACTCTTTTTCACCCTGTAAAACGTCTCGTTTGGATATAGATAAAGAGATTCAAAAAGGTTTTTGAATTTTGACGATATATTAATTTTTATAAAAATATTTACTTTTCTTTGCACCTTTAGGTTGTATGAGATTTTGATAGATTAATCTTTATTATTCTTCCTTTCGAATATGTTGTATTTCTAATATATTTTATAATTTTTTTATAACATATGTCGCCATTGTCAAAAAAAAAAAACTAAAACCATATCTATAGCTATAGCCATTGGACACAACACAAAGAACCATAATCAGGAAATTTAACAAATTCATATTATAAGACAACATTGCCGTTTTATCTATAAAAAAAAAACGTGTGGGGTCCTTGTGACTGACAAATCCGCCAATTACAGTTTTGGTTTGCTGAGAAACCATCAATTATCGGATGCTCCACGAAATTTAGGCCGCGTAAGCGTGTGTATTCGGTTAAATTGGTCGGTGCCTGAATTGAATTAGTCATAACTAAATTAATCAAAAGTTTTAAAATTTTAACTGTTAACCGAACTAAACTAACTGAATCGAAATTATTTCGATTAATTTGGCCAGTTTTCGAATTAATTGATTTTTTTTACAATTTTTTATATTTTAAATAATAATAGAATTATAATATTAAACAAAAGGATCTAAACATCCCACACCTTTTTAATTTATAATTTTAATTGATTGGGTTAAAAAATTAACCGTTAATGGGTTTGTATGTATTTATTGGGTTGGGCTACTAAGAGGATATATATAAATAATATATAATATATTTTTTGATTTATAATTTCGGTTAATTCTATTAATTATCTGATTTTGAACCGAATTAATCGATAACTGAATTTCTCAAAAAAAAATTACCGTTAATTGAATTTACTTATAATTAATTGACCGAATTAACCGATTTTTTTTTTGATTTGGTCGATTAATTCGGTTAAAACCGAATAATGCACACCTCTAGCTCTCTGGATTGGTCCAGTTTCTATGAGTTTAGAGCTCGACCCGTATTCCTCAACTACTTTTTAAATTTTGAAACTTTAATCCTTCTCTTATACGTTAGTGGTCGATTTAATCACTTTATTTTAATTGTTTATTTTTAATTTTGATCCAAATAGCAGCTGTAAAATATGTTAAATTTTATTGTAAGTTGTAGATTTAGTTTTTGGTCTCTAGTTTAATCATTTTAAGTCCTTTTAATTTCCGTATATTGTTCTTAGATTATATGGGTCGAGATTGAAATTTTAAATTCATAAGGTATATGGACTAAAATTATTGAAAATACAGCATAGGGGGTTAAATGTACAACTTATATATAGTATAGAGACGGGTGGTAAAAATTGTCCTCTTTTTAGAGAATTGAAAAATGTGTTTTCTCATTTTATCTTATTTCAACTGCTAGAGATAAATTCTCGTCAACCATATATATCATTTCAATTTTCATGACTCCACGTACGTACGGTAAAATATACACGTTTGTAATTTATATTTTTTTAACTTATTGGGTAATTTTAGTAATAAAAGTTTGGGTAAAATACACAAATGATCACTAAACTATTCTAAAAAGAACAAATTGGTCATCAAACTTTTAAAAGTTACATAATGATCATTAAATTATAATTTTTGTTACAAAATAGTAACTAGGCCGTTAACTTCCGTTAAATGGATGATGTGTCAGTTAAAAAATGTATAATAACACATTTAATCCTCCTTATTTAAATATTCAATCAATTTAATCCTAATTCGAAAGTTTAGAAAATATGGGGACTAACTCCCTAAATTTCCCATTTTTTGTCCTTCCAACTAGAAAACCCTAACCGCTTTTCGGCTCTTCTCATACCAGCTCGAGCTTTCAAAAGAAAATTCTAGAGCAATAAGTTCCATTGTTTCCCGAGTTTGGCATTTCGAAAAGCGAAATTGAGCTTTGTGCTATTAATCAAATTGCTTTACTGATTGGCTGCTCAAAGTAAAATGATATTGCTTGAGGGTGATAATTGCTTCTTGTTTAATTGATTTATGGATGGAAGAATCGATTTGAGTAATCGCCGAGTTGAAAATAGCGCCGCCACACTCCACCG
The DNA here is from genome assembly GCA_019671005.1 of Hibiscus mutabilis. Lineage (NCBI taxonomy): Eukaryota > Viridiplantae > Streptophyta > Magnoliopsida > Malvales > Malvaceae > Hibiscus > Hibiscus mutabilis. The sequence continues at coordinate 14,409 of JAGYYJ010001534.1, read as the reverse complement.
AGGAGGAAGTTGGGCGTTACATATTCCATTTCCTCTTCGCAGCCCAAGAACAATTAAGGGAAATGAAGTATAATCAAGAGTGGCGCAATCAAGTAATGGAGGATTTCAAGTAATGTACAAGGTTGCGCCATTACATATGTGTGGGCCAAAGATACGATCTGAACCATATGGTTCTTTTCATCGTCATGTTCGAGATGTTGCTGGGTTTCAGGCACCGAACCGACGATGCGATGAAATCATCTATACTCCGACAATTAGTCTTAAAATGAGAAAAATTAGGGAGTTAGTCTCCAAATTTTCTAGGATTTTGAATTGAGATTAAATTGATTGAATTTTAAATATTAAGGATTAAATATGTTATTATATAATTTTTTTACTGACAATTATATAACTTTTGAAAGTTCAGTGACCATATTATTTTTCTCGGTATAGTTTTTTGATAAATGCTACTTCTACCTAGAGGGGGAAGGGGGATACTCTAAGGGAAATGATGCTCCTGCTAGGTCTTAAACCCGAAACTTAAGAGAAGAAGATGAAAGCGGGTGAACAGCTTTGACTAACCGGCCATCAACGTTTGCTCTTTTTTTCTCCATAAAAGATAACATTATTTCTTTTAATTGATCTCGATCTGAATTCAAGCTATATAATCTGTAAATGTGTGTAACCTTATCTAAATCAAAACCAAACAGAGATAATACTCTTTAACCCGGGAGCGTGCTTAAACCTGGGGAACATTTGTGGTCCAATATGCTTCCTCTCGACGAGTGCCCACACTGTTTATCCAATGGGTCTTCACTCGCTGACTCACTCACGTAACTCATTAAAGAAACCCCGAATAAATTCTGAAATTCCAATTCCGCTACAAGACATCGAGTTTTCTTCCTTAATTACGGCTTCCAACTTTAGTCACGCAACACTGAGTGAGGAAAACACGCGCACTGTTCGAAGATACAGGCTTACGGCTGCTCACCACACAATATAACAAACGTGTGTTTCTAGATACGACCATGTACTTTGTTGCTGTAAACACTTTTACGAACATGGTACGCTACCCATCATGCGTATGAGTTTTTCTCTTTCAGTACGCGAAAGGGAGAAAAATGAAATCCTATAACTAAGAAAATAAGAATTTAGCATCCATTTTCATTTCTGTCAGAATTGATTATGAGTTACTGTTGATTTCTATCTATTATACAAGCAAGGCATTCATTGGAAACAAATTTGGAAAAACTCATCAACCAACCACCCAGGAAGGTCCACGCCATTCTTTGAAATGTAATTCATAATAAATAATAGCGTTAGCTTGTTAAACAGATTATGTAACGCAAATTTAAATTGTAATTCTATTATTCCTTCCGTTCTAAAAATAATGTCATTCGTTGATTTTTCACGTAATTTTAGGAGGGAAAAGTTTATGTAAAAAGTGTGTTGTAAAGTAATTAAAATTACAATTTTATCCTTAAAAAGTTAAAGTTTATTTTATTAGAAAACTAAAAAAGGGTGGAAAAGGAAATGCGTTTAGTAAGTTGTTAAGTTTTTCAAAGATACAATTTAAGTGAGATAATTTTAAAATGCAAAAAAGACAATTTTTATAGGACAAAAGGAGTATTTTAATAAAACATTAGTAGTATAATTTAATTTCTATTATGAAGTTATATACGAGCTGTCTAGAAGAAAATACTCATATTGTAATGAGTGACGAATAGTCAAATAATTTTCTCTATCTATATAGGAAAAAGAAGATCTAAATTGTTCGGAAAAGAGCAAATGTTAGTAACATTTTCAAAAGAACAAATATTCTTGTTTTAACAGTAAGCTACGAATAGTATTTCAAAGAACAATATTCTCTTTTTTGCGCGTGAATAAGGTAATAATATTAAAAAAACAATTGTTAAAATATTGATTTTCAAAATAATTCTAAATTGAATACTAATCTTCTTTTAATTACGATAGATGTTTTTTATCAACAAGTGTGAGATTCATTGTACTCAGACTTAGGTTTAAATTTTAAAAATAATATTATTAGAAGAAACAATATGAATTTAAATGGAAATGTTTACAAAACATTTTCTAAAAATTCTAAAATATTGAATTTAAAAATAGAAATGTTTGGATATTATCAAAATTAAATGGAAATGGTCCCCTCCTCAACTGGCTCTTTCCGCCCATAATAATAAACCTCCTCTACCACCATGTTCTTAAAAAAATCAGATATTTTCAGCTGAAAACAAACTCTCCGTCTCCTCCTTTGCTATTAGTTTTCTGTCAATCGCTTTATATCTTTACCACGTTTCTTACGCCTACTTATACTAAGCATCTCTCTCGTTTATCTTAACTCTTTATATTAATATCCTTAAATCCCTCAGCAATGCAAAAACTATATCTTTAACCCAACATCTCCGGTCTTTCAAAACAACACCCCTTGTTTTCCATCGTAATCTTTCTTTCATAGAAAAACACTAGGTAATAAAGGGTTACATGGCGTTTCACCACAACCATCTTTCTCAAGACCTTCCTCTCCAGCACTTTACCGACCAACAACAAGAGGCGAACCAACTAACGGAAACCTCTGCTCCTAATTGGTTGAATACGGCCCTCCTCCGTTCCCAGCAGCCTCAGCCACCGCAACTCCATGCTCACTTCCCGGACCCTAACTTTCTTAACCTTCATACTACTACAAATGCTTCCGAGACAACCTCGGGTTCCCAAGCTCCCAACCAGTGGCTCTCCCGTTCATCATCTTCGCTTCTTCTACATAACCACGGCGAATCCATCGATGACATGGCAGCGGTAGCGACAGCAGGAGGAGGAGTTGATAGGGAATCCATGGTCGCCGTGGAATCCGGAGAATTGAAGAGAAGCAACAGCGAGTTGAATATTAACAACAAGAGCGAAGGTATTGCAGTGGAAATCGGAGATGGGGCTGTGAATTGGCAGAATGCAAGGTACAAGGCGGAGATACTATCCCACCCTTTGTACGAGCAGCTATTGGCTGCACACGTGGCGTGTCTGAGGATCGCCACGCCAGTGGATCAGCTTCCGAGGATCGACGCTCAGCTGGCTCAGTCACAGCAAGTGGTGGCCAAGTATTCGGCTCTGGGTGGTGGGGCCCAAGGTTTGGTCTTCGGTGAGAAAGAGCTTGATCAATTCATGGTATGCTCATTCGGAACCAGTTCTATTGCAAACTGTTATGCTGTTATAGTTTCTTTTTGATTTTTCTTGTGAAAAATCTGCATGGCAATTCGGTAATTTAATGGCCGGAGAAATTAGAAAAAAATAGGGTAAAGTACAAAAATGGTCACTAAACTATCTCAAGAAATACAAAATGGTCATCAAATTTTCAAAAGTTAAATAATGGTCATTAAACTTTAGTTTTTGTTACAAAATGATCACTGAGTCATTAATTATCGTTAAGCGAATGACGTAACAATTACGAAAATTTAAATAAAATACATTTAATATTCTATATTTACACATTCAATCAATTTAGTTCTAACTTAACCCTCATTAATGATGTCTAAATTGATTGAATGTGTAAATATAAAATATTAAATGTATTTTTATTCAAATTTTCGTAATTGTTAAGTTATTCTCTTAACGATAATTAATGGCTCAGTGACAATTTTGTAATAAAAACTAAAGTTTGATTACCATTTTATAACTTTTGAAAGTTTGGTGACTATTTTGTATTTTTAGGATAGTTTAGTGACTATTTGTGTACTTTACCCAAAAAATATTAACTGCTTCCCTGACTGCTCCGTGATTGATTCCTTGTTATTTAAGGCTATCTGAGTTGTCTGAACCAAAGCTTTTTTCTAACATTTTGCCATCACTACGTTCATGCAACAATTATTTAGATGTACGATTTTGTTCTTTCTGAAAAGAAATTTTGACAAGACAAGGGTGATTCTTAGTCATGACAATTACGGTTTTAGAATGATAATTATCTGTAAGATTATTTTTATTAACACATTGTTATGAGAATTCATATTGTTTTCAACATATACAATATGAACATTCATTTTTCCTTGATAATGTAGACGCATTATGTTATGTTGCTATGTTCATTTAAAGAGCAATTGCAACAACATGTTCGGGTCCATGCAATGGAAGCGGTTATGGCTTGTTGGGAGATTGAGCAATCCTTACAGAGCTTAACAGGTACGGTCTACATATCTAGCAGATAATGTTTTGGGAATTATCCCTAGTTGCTTCAACAGTGAAGGCTCCTTTATTCCAATTATTGATTTTTCAGTTTCCCAATAATTTGCATAATGTTCTAATACTTCCAAATATACCATATGCTTTCTGCGCATAAACAGGAGTATCTCCAGGGGAAGGTACAGGTGCAACAATGTCGGATGATGATGAAGACCGAGTAGACACTGATGCCAACTTGTTTGATGGCAGTTTGGATGGTCCAGATTCAATGGGATTTGGGCCTCTGGTCCCAACAGAGAGTGAAAGGTCTTTGATGGAGCGTGTGAGACAAGAACTCAAACATGAACTCAAACAGGTATTTGATCGATGAAACATATCGATTCGTAGAGATTTCATGTGAGAATTAAGGTTACAAACTTTAGAGAATCCTTTCACAGGGTTACAAGGAGAAGATTGTCGACATTAGGGAAGAAATTTTGCGCAAGAGAAGGGCGGGAAAACTTCCCGGTGACACCACTTCAGTTTTAAAAGCATGGTGGCAGTCGCATTCCAAGTGGCCATACCCGACTGTAAGTTGTAGGCCACCATGAATAACTTCTGAACCCGGAACAATAGCGTCCGACTTGATTTCTTGCGTAACAAATTTGCAGGAGGAAGACAAGGAAAGGTTGGTTCAGGAAACAGGTTTACAATTAAAGCAAATAAACAATTGGTTCATCAATCAGAGGAAGAGGAACTGGCATAGCAGTCCATCGACTTCAACTGTCTCGAAGAACAAACGGAAAAAGTAAGGTGAATAAGGCATATCTTCTTCCTAATATACCATAGTTGACAACTTTTACAGCAACCTGAACACGAAATTAAGTAATGCAGTAGGTGAAAACAATGGTGATCGGTTCGGGTAAACGGAAACCATCCAGGCTCTCAAATGGGACTGCTGCAAGGTTTAAGTTGAAGAGAATTTTGGTTCAACCTGAGAAAAGGGGCGACACAGAGGATGAGGTTAAAATTGATGAACCGGATTCGTGCCATCTTCGCGGGTAAGGCGTAGTTTGAGGCTCGCCAATCCGGTGCTTTATGCAGGCCAGGCAACACTGTTTAGATTATGAATTTTTGTTTCTTCATATCTGTGAATAAGGATGGTAAGATATTGCGAGTATAATAAACTTTGGCATACTTCAATTCATTCTAAGATTAGTTTAGCTTCTTGGCACTCTAATGCATATACTAATATTTGCAGCAAAAATGGCGCATGTAATGTAAAGTATTCTTGAAGGTATTTGTTTCTCGTTTCTGTTCTTTGCTTTCAGTAGGGATGAAAATGAATTGGATCACGAGGAATGCATATGTTTACCTCATTGTTTTATCTGATCTTTGTTCAGTTTTGGGCATATTTGACTATCATCTTAACACAATAATTAAAGTTTACATATGTTTATCAAATTCACGGTTTAAAAATTTAAGATTAAATATTTAAATTTTATAATTTATAGTTAAAATAAAAAGGATTGCGTAAATTTTTTATACTTGTTATATATTAAAATATAACTCATTAATTTATCATAAATATAGAAAGAAGGAGCCCGGCTAAATGAAAATCTGTGGGCCTTAAACGATTTTCAAAAGTTCGCCAAAAAATACAGCCCAACTTAGTAAGCCCCTTGAAACAAACTGCTATTTAAATTTCAACATTTTATTTAATTTGTGTTTTATCATCTATTGAATTATATACTGTTTGACGTAGGACTGTAATCTATTCAATTTCTAATTTATTACAATAACTAAATATATTTCTGAAGATAAACTTGGGAGATTACATTATTGGAAAAAAATGATAACAATGTTTGGGTAATTCCTATTTTATTCAGCAATTGTATGTCTTTACTGACAAGTGTCTTCAAAATTCAAACTTAAAAGTGAAATGTCTTTTACCACCGAAACTCTTGTTGTCCGATAAATTTAATTTAAGATTTATATAAGGTTTAAATGAAAAATAAGTACTCAAAGTATATTTTTTTTTGAATTTTAAGTGTTTAAAGTAAATTTTTATAAAAAATAGGTGGCCAAAATTGTAAATATTGTAATTTTAAGTGTCTAACAGTTAAAGGGTGTTAAAAAGTTTTTAACCAATCAATGCTTGACACGTGACACTAATTTGTTTTTTTTAAATAAGAAAAAACAAAAATTTTCAATTTTTCATAAAATCTCAAAAATTTGTAATTTTTACAAAACAATTCACAAATCTCTAAAAATTCCCAAAACCAAACCCCCAAATTGCCGCCAACCGCCGCACTTGAGCACATCCCTTTGGTCGCTGGACATAAGCAGTCATTTTTCCCAATACGACGTAGTCGAAATGGCAAACGCCGTGTCAGCCGAACGTTGAACGCAAAATCAACGTTCGGATGGCACACCATTCGTTGTTTCTGGTAACGTCGTGTTTGAAGAAATGACCGCCTAGATTTGACGACCAAAGAGGTGTGCTCAGGCGCGACGATCGACGACGAAAATTTAGAGATTTGAGTTTGGGAATTTTTAGGAATTTGGGGTTGCTTTGTTAAAATTACAAAATTTCAAGATTTTATTAAAAAAACTATTTTTTTATAAAAAAATATTTTAATATTTTGATTTTTAAAAAAATAAAATAAACATGTCACGTGTCAAGAATTGATTCGTTAAATTTTTTTTAATACCTTTTAATGGTCAAACACTTAAAATTATTACAGTTGAAATTTAAGTATCTATTTTAAAAAAATATATTTTAATTAATTAAAATTTAAAGTAGATATACTTTATACGCTTATTTTTTATTTAATGCTTTATATAATGTTTTGCAAAACAAAAAGGCGGGGAGCACGAACATGCATAAAAGCTGGGAGAAGCGGAAATTGTGGTGTTTTTGCATTAGTTGGACTCCAAAAACTAAAATATGCTACTAGGCTGGCCACTCGCCATGGACAAACTCAAAGCCTAATCCCTTTTCCTCGGGCAGCGAGCTCTTCTCATTTCTTACGCGATTATTGGGTCCAGATCCCAGTCCAGTTTCGTCTTTCCTTGACTTTTCGGTCGCTTTATACTACCAGATTTCACATTCATGCAAAGCAATCGCCTTATGTTTGAGATGAAAATAATTAGGCAGCTATACAGCATTAGCGGCTTTTGTTTTTTTTAGTATTCAAGGTTAATACTTAAAGCTGTGCCTGTCTGAACCGTAAGACATTTTCAGAGGGTTTATAGTATCCGAGGGTATTTCTGTCTCGAAATCTTTTTCAAGTACAATGAATGAAGGATGACAGTACAAAGTGGTAAATCTGTAAAAATGTCTGCCATTGTTATTTGTGAGTGTGAAGCATCCAATGCCTTTTAATCTCTCATGCTCTTCCCCAACAGCACTTGATTGTTTACTACTTTCTACTCCACTCCTTAATCCTTCCCTCCCATTAATATTTTTTTGTCAATTTCCTGTCGCTTTCCGTTATTAATTTCTTCCTGTTTCGAGTTACAATGGTGATGGATTTTTCTTGGAGTTCACTGCCATTCTCTCTTGCGGTGATCACATTTATCTTCCTCTCAACATTCTCCCATGGAGTTTCTGTTCTCTCTCCCACTCCCATCGTACAACTCACTTCAGGTACTTCACTTGTTCTCTTCTTGTCCGCTCCCATGTCTTTTTCTCCTCCATTTTTGTCTGGTTTCTAAGGGAAAAGAAACTTACTAAAACAATACATGCATGACGTTATTAAGCAAAGGGTTTGAAATTTGAAAAGAGAATGGATGGGACTGTTGTTTTGTTACTTATTTTGGCGTTCATTTTCAGGGAAAGCAAACGGAGGTGAGGCAAAGAGTGCGGCGGAGTTTTCATGGGGGGATACTCGGAGGTCAGCGATGGAGGTGCCGGTTGGTGAACCTCTGCCGCCATTGGAGGTCACCACTACTACTTCATCCCTTGTTTTGGCTGCTCAGAGGACTTACAGAAAAGATCCACTTAATGGGTTCAAGAGATACACAGGAGGGTGGAGTATTAAGGAGCGCCATTACTGGGCTGTAAGTTTACCGAAACCCAAGAGTCAAGATGAACCATTTGATGATTGGTTTTTTCTACTTTTTCTCTAATTAGGACATGGTCACGCTCCTCGTGTCCAGTTATTTTCCACTTGCCTGCGTATGATTACTATTGGTCATTGGACCCTTGGTTCTGGTTCGCAGTTTCAATGTTGGCAAGTGGATGATTTTACATTTAGGTCCTTTGACACGTGGGGTATACTTGCTTATAATCAAACATTCTGGTTAGGGTCCCCCATTTCCCACCACCCCCTTCTTCTTTTTTTTCTGTTCAGTTTTATGTTTATAGCAAATGGTAGTGTAATTAGATCATTAGAGTTGGAAAATTCACTGTATTTAGCAGCACTTACCAATGCATGGGAAATTTCTATATATAACAAGCAAGATTTATACCAGTAATTAGTGCTACCAAACACTTGGAGCTAATAAAGACAAATATCCTGCACATGGTTTCAGTTATTGGTTTAAGTAGTTAGCTACTTGACAAACATCTGCACAAATAAGTTGATTGATGAACATGATCTCCACCAATAAGTTTGGTGCTGCATAGATCCTTTACTTTGTACTTGGTTTTAGCTCTTGTTTTGCACTAAAGTTTTCTGAATGCTGCTCACCTTTTTATCCACTTTCATGTCCTAGAAGTTGGGTTATATGTAATTGTCTATATTGCACCTGTAAGTATCGGTTTAAGATTTATGTCCTGACTAATCATTTCTGATTCTGTTTAAGTGCAGTCTGTGGCATATACTGCAGTTCCCCTGTTTGCAATTGCTGCAATCTGGTTTGTTGGCTTTGGGCTCTGCTTATTGCTCGTTTTAATCTTTTATTTCTGCTGTAAAAGGCGGCCGTATGGATACTCCCGAATCGCTTATGCAATCTCTCTCATCTTCATTGTGTTGTTTGCAGTTGCTGCAATGTAAATGCATCTTTTTCTCGTGTCATTTTCATGTTGGAAATTAATGGCATACTAGTTTCTAGGTGTTAATGCTTTGTGCTTTGGTTTCAGGCTTGGCTGCATTGTACTGTATGTCGGTCAGGAGAGGTTTCATAGTAGCACTACTAAAACATTACAATATGTTGTAAATCAAGCAGATATGACTGTCAGGAAACTAAAGGATGTGTCCGACTCTCTTGCAACGGCTAAGCAGGTCGGAGTCGATAAAGTATTTCTACCGTCTAATGTCCAAACTGATATCGATGAGATAGGAACGAAAATAAATTCTTCTGCAGGTACTCTAGCTGACAAAACGGTGGATAATTCAGATGATATTCGAGATCTTCTAGATTCTGTGTAAGTAAAGGATTCTGAAATTTACCTATGGAAATTGTAATGTTCTTATGAAAAGCTTTGTTCATTAAAGCTGCATTTCAATGTTCTTACAGGAGAGTGGCACTTATTGTAACAGCTGCTATCATGCTTCTATTGACATTTCTTGGATTCTGTAAGTTCCCATGGTTGGGATTTCTTCTTCTTTTTCCCCCGAATTTAGAAAGATTGTTGTTAATTTATCCATGCAAATCTTCTTTTTGTTTCAGTATTTTCAATTTTCGGGATGCAGCTTCTTGTTTACATGTAAGTTAATGATGTGAAAATTGAAATTTCGATTCTCCAGTGTTTTCTCTGATATTACTTGGATTCAAACGTGGATCTTTCTTAACAAAATGATCTTAAAACTATTTTGTTTCAGCCTGGTGATTTTAGGATGGTTGCTTGTCACTGGAACATTCATACTTTGTGGTACATTCCTTGTTCTCCATAAGTAAGTTCTAACATAGCTTTATCTATATCTCCATGACTTAGGTCTTTGGATTCCGAAATCTAACCGATGTTTTGTTTGATGTGCTAGTGTGGCAGCAGATACTTGTGTTGCAATGCACGAATGGATCGAAAGCCCCACTGCTCATACGGCTTTGGACGACATACTGCCTTGCGTCGACAATGCTACAACCCAAGAAACATTAATGAAAAGCAGGGAAGTTACTTCTCAGCTCGTTGAAGTAATCAACCAGGTGATAACCAACGTTTCGAACATCAATTTTTCACCAAACTTTCCAACCATGTACTTCAATCAATCCGGTCCATTGGTGCCGGTACTATGCAATCCCTTTTTTGCCGACCTTACCGAGCGAATTTGCACTCCTGGTGAAGTGAATGCAGATAATGCAACCGAGGTAACTAAATTCATTTGACCCTGCAACATCCAAGCATTATTAACCTGCAAACAATCATTGGGACGTTTATGTATTTTAAAGATACTATTATTTACTACAGGTATGGAGGAATTATGTCTGTCAGGTTTCTGCAACCGGAATATGCATCACAACTGGACGAATAACTCCGGCCTTCTACGACCAAATGACAGCAGTCGTAAACGTAGGCTCGGCATTGTACAATTATGCTCCATTCCTGGTTCAGTTACAAGACTGCACATTTGTGAGGGAAACTTTCACAGGGGTTTATGTAGAACACTGCCCTGGTCTACGTCGATATAGCAGATGGGTTTATATAGGGCTGGTAATGGTCTCAACTGCAGTTATGCTTTCTTTAATCTTCTGGGTAATATACGGACGAGAGAGACGCCATCGCCTTTACACGAAGCATACGAGCGAGGGTCCTGAAACAGACAAAGACTCTTGAAAAACAAAGTTTGCCTTGAATGTGTTTTACTGTGGTTCGTAACCAATCCTAGCCATTAATGAAAGAATTCAGGTTCGTTAAGTGGCGGGTGTTCCAAATTTCCGGTTTTGCTACGGAGTCGAACTACAGGTACTAGAATCTGGTGGCCCTCTATAGTCTGTCTATTCCTAGACAGTGAATGAGTCCGACAATGGCTGTTAGATTTTCACGTGTGGGATTTGTATGTTATAACCTGTTGTAATGTTAAAAGATTTGCATAATCAGATGAAAGGATTTGTGTTGGAGGAATTTTTTTTTTCTTGTTACATTTGCTTTGCCATCATGTTTGGTTTCGTGTCTTTTTTAAGAAAAATGATTCCACGTCAATTAATCGTTTTCACCTCGAAATTAATTCATAGGGATGTGATTCAATAGTGCTAATCTATTTTCATCTCGAACATAAATTATATGCTGTCAACGGTGTTCGATTTAATTCATTAAAAATCTGTTAATGTTATTCTAATATGTTATCTTATATTTTAAATTTTATTTATTTTTAACTTTTAAAACTTTTTAATAGTGCTTTTATTTTTAGTTAATTTAAATATTTATTTTTAATATTTAAATTAATTTACGTTCTATATTTCAAACAATTTTTTTATATTTTTTAAAAGATTAAATAAGTCTTTAAGTCTCTCGGAAACCCCAATAGTTCGGACCATCTCTAATATTAGCCAGCGTAAATGGTACACGGAGATTATTTAGGTTCCTCGAGAAGACAACATAATAGCTAACGGCATGATCAAACTGTCAATCTCTCAAAACTTTCAGATTTCCTCCTTTACGGATATTTCTGCTTCTATACTATATTTATTCGATCATGATCTTCTGGGTCTTCCTTATTATAAGCTCCAGTTTCGGGTTACTTTAAAAAGTATTATAGAAAGAGTGAAAAAGTAATTTTAAGAAGTCAGATTTAAAATTTTAGTGTTTGATATTACTGTCAAAACTTAATTTTTAGACGATAAAATATTTAGTTTAGACATTTTGTTATAAAATCTAAAATGTATTAATCTAAATTATATTTAAATTCATTAATATTATGACATGAAATAAATCAGTTTAAATAATATATTAATGTATACAATATTAATATAAAATATTTTTTAAAGTAATATAAAAAATTTATGCAATATATATTTTGATATCAATTGGTTTATTCATGAATATTTGAAAACAAATATATGTATGATAAAAAAAGTTAAATAATAATTAACTAAAAAGGAATGAAAATGACGAAACATAACAAAACAATAAAAGAAACAAAAAACAATTTAAAGGTTAAAAATGTAAATTCAGCTAAACTTTTTTGGCTAAAAGCAAAAACCAAAGTTTGTGGCATTGTTTGACAATTAGCGGATAGCTGACAACAGATTACATTAGCTGATTGTTGATGCACATTAGTTGATTTGACTAGCGGATTGTATTAGCTGATTATATAAAAGTGTTTGGTAAAATTAACTGATAGCTTATTCAAACAAGCAAAATAACATATAAGGACATGATTATAACCGATGTTTGTTTGAATAGTTTATTAATTTTTAATATTTTGTATCTATTATCATTCAAAAAAAATATTTTGTATCTATTAATATTAATTAGACTATACAAAATATTTTTTTAATATAATAATATTAAACATATTTGAATAATCTATATATTAATTTATTATTTATATAATTATTTTTAATATAATCTAATTAATTATTAAATTTAAATAAAAATATAAATGTGTGAGAATAAAAAAAAACTAAAAAGTATTACTTTACAAATGTCACACTATAAATACGTGATGATGAAAAATTAAATTAGAAAATGTTAAATTTAGGTTGTTTAGATATTTTTTTTATAATTGTTAAGAGTAAAAGGGTCTTTATAACTTTTATGTCAAATCGCTAATTTTAAAAAGCTCCTATTAGTAGTTTTTTAAAATTAGAGGTTTCACATCAATCCGTTATTCACCAAACATTCAAATTAGCGGATTTGACCAGTAAACTTCTAATATAAATTCAAACATTTAATTTTAATTTAAACAGTTATTTACTAAACATTACATGTGGCTTTTCGGTTTGTGTGAAAAATACATCTTTAATACCTAGTTAAGGGCTTAACATTCTTTTTCATTAAAAGAATCTTTAATTTTTTTTATAAAAAAAATCAATTAAACCCTTTATCACATTATCAGTAAATCACTACATCAGTGCCGTAACCATTAACGAAAGTCTTTATCCGTCAAAGAATTATACCATTTTTTCCTCATATCGAGGGATATATAAATGTAAAATAAGTTCAAATGATAATGATTATTTTCCCCCCCAAAAAATCGAGAATCTTATAAACCACTGAGCCTTAGAAACAAAATCCAATGTGAACAGTATGATCTTGGATTTATTTAAGAAAGTGGGCCTAATAGACCAAAGGCTCCTTCCAAAATGAAAATAAAACCAAGCCTGTATACAACAAATATACAAAGTTCTTAGGACAAAAATAAAATATTAAAAGCTGGTTGACTAGAGCTGCTTATTGGCCCGCAAAAATAACGTTGACCACAAAACCCGAATCAGGCAAAGAAGAAACAAAGATTAAAAATGAAAACTAATACTAAGAATTTTCTTTCATTTCATTTCGGCTTCAGCCGTTCATAGAACACCCATCAACAGAATATAGAATATTCCCCTGTTATATTACAAGTTCCAAAAAATTACTGTTACTATTCTTATTGTCAGATTGTTTTTTCTTTGTTAATCTCTTCGTTTGGGGATTCCCTCAATCCAACAGAATGGGGAAGCCAACGGGGAAGAAGAAGTTTCAAGAAACAGGCAAGAAAGTCATGGACGCCAACAAGCAGAACAAGGGCGCCGCCGCCGAACGAACTTCCAAAGCCTTCGACGAGGACACGGCGATCTTCATCAACTTGTCTCAAGAGCTCAAAGAAGAAGGTAACCGACTCTTCCAGAAACTCGACCATGAAGGCGCGATGTTAAAGTACGAAAAAGCCCTTAACCTTTTGCCTAAGAACCATATCGATGTCGCTTATTTGCGCAGCAACATGGCTGCTTGCTATATGCAATTGGGTCTCGGTGAGTACCCTCGCGCCATCAATGAATGTAATTTGGCTTTAGAGCTTTCTCCTAAATACAGCAAAGCTTTGTTGAGAAGAGCTAAATGTTATGAAGCTTTGAATAGATTGGATTTAGCTTACTGGGATGTTTATAACGTTTTAACTATTGAACCCAATAATTCATCTGCTTTGGAGGTTTTAGACAGTGTTAAAAAGGCTATGGATGAGAAGGGTATTACTGTTAATGAAAATGAACTTGGTTTGTTTGATAGTGAGCCTTCTGGGGCTACACGGTTGAGAAAAGTGGTGAAAGAGGAGTTGAAGAAGAAGAAGAAAAACAAAGGAAAGAATGTTGAGATAAACAAAAAGACTGCCGATAACCTTGCTGAAGAGAAGGCGGTGGAGGAGAAGGTTAGTCTTGCCAAGGAGGTCAAAGATGAAGAGGTTG
>JAGYYJ010001392.1:0-37775 GCA_019671005.1 Hibiscus mutabilis | reverse complement strand
AAAACAACCACACTGCAATTTTGCATGTCAACACGGTGTTACTCATTCGGATAGAAAAATCAAAAGAAATAATGGAGGACTGAAAAAAAGTTGGGGAAATATAAAAGCTCAATACCATCCAGTCATGAACTTCTTTGAGACCCAACTTTGCAGAACAAAACAACAAGCCTGAAGAAACATAAAAAAAAAAGTGTTCAGACTTTGAAACGAAATTGCATTGATTTGTTCCATTATTTATAATAGAAAAAAATGCTCTGATTGCTTCTACATTTTCTAAGACTTACACTGAAACTAGCTTGAAATTTTGAGCGCTCGAAATTTCAATAAAGTATTACAAGACTATAAACGCCAAACTGGTTTAATTTAACCAAGAAATGTATAAAGAATAAATCTTATATTGGAAGAACTCGTTGTAAAGGTCATAACTTATTTTAGTTAAGAAAATTGTACTATAAATAATCAAATGCTAAACCCTAAAGCAGAGACATTTATCTTGAGTATTTTCATCATCCTAATATACTGCGGTTAATTTGTTTTTGACATTCAAAAACGATAATTAAAAAATCAATAGGTCATCAAGTTCTCCCCTTTTTCAACACATACTGAAGCCAAACCCGGGGACAATTGAAACCAACAGAGTTTCAGGATATAATTGGGAATTCAACCAATTTCTTTTCTTTTTTCAACAAGTTGGCAGTCATTAAACATAGTGAAGAGGAAATCATGACAAATCTTGAGCGGTATTTGACCATTTTCAGTTCCTACATCCCAAATTTAGCAGGGATTTCCCTTAGCTGCACTCATTTTTTAGTTAGTCACAAATTACATTAATTACAAAGCTACAATTACAATAGCATTTGGAGTAATACAAATTTAAGAGAAATCCAACAGCAGAGATCAGAAGAAACGAAGTGTGATTAATTGAGCGGAATTTTAGGGGAAGACAAAGGTAAGATAAGCAAAAGGGGGAAATGGACCTTGCGAGTGGAGGAATTGGGGGAGGTAGGAGGAGACTTAGCCGGATCTTCGGGGTCGACACCGCCATTCTTCGCTTGGCTCAGTGGAATCGACGTTGATTCTTTCTCTTCCGCCATTTGTAGTTGAGGAGGTCAGATCAGAGATTTGATGATTCAGAGTTCTAATGTTACATTACATTTACATGCCTTTAATTTTATTTAGATAATAAAGATATAAAATAGGGTAATTATTCCAACAAGCAAATGTTTGCAACTTAAGCAATGCGTGGGGAGTAAACTTAAGGGTACGGAAAATTTGGTAAATAATTTAACTTGAAACTAATATTTGAAATATTAGAATGTTAGGATAATTTTAAAATTTTAGGTCATTTTTTACAGTATTATTTTTCTATGTTTTATTTTTTTTAGATTAAAAACATTATCTGTAACTGGCGTTCTTCTCTATTTTCTTGATATTTTTTGATCTAAAAAATATTAAAAAATAGAGAAAGCTACTTACAGGTGGCGTCTTCTCCTAATACTGTAAAAAATGGCTTGAATTCTTAAAATTCCCCTAACATTTTCTATATTTCAAATATTAATTTCAAGTTGGCCTATATACCCAACGAAACCCTTAATGGTAGCTGGAGAGGTGCAATGATATATCCACCTACTCGATAAATCATCCCTTAACCATGAGGTCATGAGTTCGATTCCTATCAATGGGAATGAGAATATTTCATGGCCAGCCGTTTACCTTTTAGTGAGAGCACCCACGACGAGAGAATTAATTACTGCTATCGGCGGTAGATACCTCGGCTTAAACAATAAATGTAATATAATAAATAATTTTCAAAATTATAATTACAATACAATTAATACAACTTTACCCATAAACAATTTTTATAATTATAAATGTAATATAATTAGTTTTTTTTATTTTTAATGGAATGTTTTATTTTTTAATATAATAAGAAGAGAAATTTAAGCTAATTCAAAAGTAAAACATTTTGACCCGTTGTAATATCATGTTTCGCTAGTTTCCGAATCAACGTGTGTGACTTTGCTTTAAATAATAGCCTTTAAAGAAATATAATATTTTTCGAAATTAAGATGGAATAGTTGATTTTTGTTCTTTTAGAACCAAAAAATAGTAAATAGTTCATGTATTCTAATTTTGATAGTTTTGATTCATGTATTTTAAAAAAAAAAAATTAGTGTGATTACATGATATTATATATGTTCATACTTTTTTAACATTTTAATAGGCATACAAATACAGTTTTCAGACAAAGCTGCTCAAACCTAAATCCTTTAAAATAAGCATAATATAATCATTCTTTCATAAGACAACTCGTTGGGTTCGATTTATATACCTTTTAAATTTCTAAATTTCAATTCACTTATAATACCAAGACATTATAACTAAATCATATATGACTTCTCCGTAATAAAAATAGAACTTGTACTCGATTTTTACTTCTTTGATTAAAAAAATTACTTTGTTTTTCAATGATCTGATTACGTGAATTTATTTTTTAAAAATTGGGTTTAAAGCCCAAATATATCAGTTTCTCCTGGCCCATGTTTTTCATCAATATGGAACGGATTGCAGCCGCCGTTATGTGTAAAACGGTGGGAGAAACCCTAATTTCTTAAAATGTCTAAAACCCTAAACTCACTCTTTATAATCCCTTCTCTTCTTCCCTTCTACCTCGTCAGTCCCTAAGCCTTCCCTTGCTTCATTTTGTTTCTTTTTTCTTCTTTGGCTTTTATTTTTTAAAATAATTTTGTTTTTGTTTGATAAAGTAATTGGAAAGACGAAAGGGTCTATGATGATAAATCCAAAGGCTTGTTTCTCAAAGAACATTCGCAGTGGCCGCCTGAGAGCTTTCGCCTTTCGCCGGGCTTGAGAGCTTCTGCTGTTTTACTCCTTCCTTGGATGTCTGAGACTCTTCTTTCCTCTCTTTGAATTTACTATTTATTTTTAAATAAGTCGATATTTTCTCTGTTTTTCTTTTTGTCCATTCCATCTACTTTAATTTGCCCTAATAACTTAACCAATATGTTTTTGAACAGTATATCCTTCGATCCTATTGTTTGTTGCTTTTGCCACTTGATTCTTACTTAGTATGTAAAAAGGTTGGCAGATTATTTTTTTTGTATTGATCATTATCAATCAAAGTGTTGTGATTATTTAAATTTGTAGCTTGTTTATTCTATAGTGTAAGAGGTGAAGTGTAGGTCAATGATGATAGCTTGAAAGGCTTGTTTCTCAAAACATTCGCAGTGGCCGCCTAAGAGCTTTCGCCTTCGCCAGGCTTGAGAGTTTGTGCTGCTTCAATCCTTCCTTGGATGTCTGAGACCTTATTATGCTTCAAAGGGCTGCTATTTTATTTAGTTTTTGTTGATCAAAACATTTTCAGTTGCCCTCTAAGAGCTTTTGCCTTGGCGGGGCTGTTATTTCTAATTCAACTTCGAAAACTTTTAATGCAGTTTTTGTTTCTAATTGCTGGTCGTAAACTTTTTGTAATGTGGTATTTTTACAGTTTTAATTAGCATCTGGATTGGACTTGTAATGTTATTTGGATATCTGGGGATCAAGCATTTCAACAGAACTTTGAAATGTGTTTTATGTAAATGCTAAAAAAAATTTACACTTAATTAATCTATGTTTGTAATTCTGGAAACAATAATATCAATTTGTAAATTTCTTTAACAATAAGAAGTTAATTGAAAATATACAAATAGAGGGCAATTATATTTGTAATTCTGACCCAAAATTTGGGCAATTATATTAGTTATCCACTACTAGTAACTCTACTCGGTGCATTGTGTGACTATTTTTTACACCGATAATCACTAAGAAATTTGAGTGATTGAGGGCCATGACAATCTCTATGTTTTATTTTTGTAAAATAAACTCCATTGACTTCTATTCAATTTTATTGTTAAGTTAGCATAAGTATTTTTTTTAATCCTTTACATTTTTAATTTTTAAAGATTACATGTCAATTTGGAAAAAAAATGTTAATGGAATTAAAAATGTTGCTTTGGCTTTTTATTATAGTTGAAAAATCAACATTTAACGATGAAGTTTTTTTTGACCAATTCAGGAATCGACTTCATTCAATCAAGCAAAATAGATAACAAGCACATGGGCTCAAAAATCGGCCTGAACAAGGGAAGGCAACATAGGCCTGAAACATAAGCAAGTCCAAAGACCAGAATGTTCCTGAAACTCTAACAAGGGAACAAAGAGAGCAGGTGGCGGTAGGGCCAATAGCAGCAAGGGAGGAGTCAAAAAACGTCTGGACCATAAAAATGATCCACCAATCGTGAAGGCCTCGACAGTCAGATAAATCCGACAGGTATTACTAGGAGCCGGGTTGACAATAACGGCATAAGTAGGCACAAACGGCATAAGCAGGCACAAGAGGTCGGTAAATAAGAGCACAGCTTCGAAAAGATAAATCCGCTGCTTGAGGGACAAAGGACCACCAAAGAAGTCTCAACATGAGTAACACTGCCACGTCGGTCCTTCATCGGAAGAGAGGGCAGGAGTCCAAACTAACCAAGGAGATGAATCGAAAGACCTACAATCAAAGTAACCAAACAAAGGGAGCCCACGCGACAACCAGCAAAGATGGAAATAAAAAGTTTCATCACTACACAAACAGATGACGAGCAAATGAGTTGCACAGAAATGAAAACAAATATAAATAAAATGGGGCTTTAGTGGCTGCCGAAAGTTGAGGAGGAGCACCGGTGGACCCGTTCCAACCAACCATTCAATGTTGGACAGGGAGCAGAGATGGAGAGACCACAAACCCTCCAGAACCTTTACCGCTGAGCTTAAACTCTTACTTTGCCACCCATCGTGGAACCGATGGAGATCCCAAAAGACGCCGAAAGAAGATGACTCTATCGAACGACTAAAGGGCTTCACAAGAGAGGACCAAGCTCGAAAAAAGTAGAAAAAAGATAAACGACAACAAAGGGACAGAGAAAATGAAATAATCAGAAAGAGAACGGCTCTTGACATTTAGCCTGAGCCAGAAGAGGAGAGCGACTTAAGAATTTCAAAATGAGAGAGAAAAGTTAAGATAAAGTTAAACGGAAGCTAGAAGGGAAACTAAGGGTCCGTCGATTTTAGAAAACATTTTTATTTTTATTTTTAAAAAAACAATTTTTTGTTTTTAGTTTTTCTAGAAAATATAAAACATGTTGGTTAATAGAGATGAAAATTTGTTTTTAAAAATAAAAATATTGAAAATTTACTTGGTATCTAACTTTTCAAACTAGAAATGGAAAAATAATTATTGCATAATTAAAATAAAATATAGTTAGAAAATTATTAGTATAATAATAAATAAATAAATAAAATATGAGAAAATAAACCAAGTTTTAGAAAATGGCATTAGAAGGATTTGAACGTTAAAATTTAAAAACCCTTATTTTCATATTTTCTATTTTCCTAAAACATTTTTAATGAAAACATCTTTTTTATATTTTCAAATTTTTACCTATATTTGTTTTCATTTTCTAATTTTTCAACCAAACATTTTTCTTATTGTTTTTCATTTTCTTGAAAAATGAAAACAAAAGCAGTCTTCATTCTCTATGACCAAACGGAGCCTAAAATTTTCAAAAAAATAGTATAGGGTAAAACTTTGATATACAAGCTGTATAAAACTAATTTTACATGCATATGTATTTACATTATTAAATTAAAATCCTAAATTTTTAACTATAACCCTAAAAAATTAAACCCTAAATCTTAAACCATATGCACTAAATTCTAAACACTAACCTAAAATTCTAAACCATACGACCT
Organism: Hibiscus mutabilis; assembly: GCA_019671005.1. Classification (NCBI taxonomy): domain Eukaryota; kingdom Viridiplantae; phylum Streptophyta; class Magnoliopsida; order Malvales; family Malvaceae; genus Hibiscus; species Hibiscus mutabilis. Next base: position 31,982 of record JAGYYJ010001392.1, on the reverse strand, counting down.
AAACCCCTAAATTTTAAACCTTAAACTAAAATCCTAATCCCTGAAACTAAAAGGTACGTGTAAACTTTAGTTTACACGGCCTGTGTATCAAATTTTTTCTATAACTAAAGTACAAGGATTATATTTAAATTTAAAATAACCTAGAAACTATGCCATGTCATCATAGATCTTTTGCTAAGATGAGCATCATCAGCACTAGGGGTGTGCATTATTCGGTTTTAATCGAATTAACAGATCGAACCGAATTTTTTTCGGTTAATTTTAGGTAAGTTCGGTTAACGGTTAATTTTTTTTGGAAATTCGGTTATCGGTTAATTCGGTTCAAAATCGGTTAATTAACCGAAATTATTATATATTACATATATTTATTTTTGGTCATTGAACTTTTAAAAATTATAAAATGATCATTAATTTTTTTGATATATTATAAAATGTTCATTAAACTTTTATCAAATTAGTATAAAATGAAAGTTCAGTGACTAAAAAGGTCATTTTACCATAATTAGTGGCCAATTGTGTAGTTTACACAAAAAATTATAACAAATTTCGGTTCGGTAAATTCGGTTAAGGCTAATTCGGTTCGGTTAACGGTTAAAGTTCTAAAAATTTTGGTTAATTCGGTTCAGCCGCCGACCAAATTAATCGAATGCACACCCCTAATCAGCACTCCGATGTCCTTTAACTTAACTTCCTATTGCACGAACCTGAAATAATCTGGGATTATATTTAGCACTAACCTTGAGGTCATCGAACAAGACGCCATTCAAGTTTCGGGCAGTCTTCTTTTCTTGGTGCATATCCGTATATCTAATAAAACGCATTTTCTAGGTGAAAACAGTAGACACCATCTTTAACCGCACAGTAAAAACAATCTCTTCCTTCATTATGTAAAATTCGAATTTTAACATTTATAATTAAAAGATTATGTGTATAATCTTAACTTAGCTCCATATTTGATGCATTTTTATCAATGAATAACATGCAAGTAAATTTGGTTTTAAGTTCTTTCAATTTATTGACTATGCATAAAATTGTAACAAGAAAATATTGTGAATTTTCTAGAATGAATTTTCACTATTAACAGGTTAAGAAGCAAGGCATATCCAATCAAATGACATATGGTTCTTAAAAATCTAAATTGATGTTTTACAAACCATTTTAATTTTATATGCAGCTCAAGCAATGTGACTAATTTTTTCTTCATTAATTGCAATCACACTCTCTTCCCAGAAGATATGTCTAATAAAATGTGAAGCGCCATTGTTTATATATCTCAAGACCTCTCTTTTCTTTTTCGATGTGGGAATAATGTTCCCGCCCCTTCTTAGGCGTGACAATATGTACAAGCCTATGAGGAGTTTTCAGTTATTTTTAGTTCCCTAAATTTGTTCCAGAGGCAAGGGTTTTGGTGAACTTTCAAGGGTTTAATTTTCAAACTGATATCACTAATCAACCTGATCCAAAACAAATCATACAAATTTATGCAGCAGACTTTATGAAAAGCTTGGGCACTCTCTCCTTTGTTATTTGCTGATTAAGTCATCAATTTTGTGCCGCTTGCTGCAGTTGCACCATTATTGTTATATCTCTCCCTTCTCCGTTTCAAATCCATATCAAGAAACTACAACATCATTGATAGAAAAGCGGTTAATTCTATATGACCTGCTAGCCAACTCTACTATATATCTTGCAGTCATATACTGTAATAATTATTTATTACAAGGAGAGATCCTGATCCCAACTTCCACTTCCTCTCTCTGACACTACCATCTACGACTCTCCGTCTAAATTAATAAAGATGAACCACCGTCGACCATTATATTTAAGGCGAGAAAGCAGAGCCTTATAGTTTGATACTCAGTTTAATGACTGAAACATGTAGGTGTTTATAGGTATCCATTAAACACCAAAAGTGATATATAATATCCAAGGCTTCTCCATGCATGGATTTTATTTACAAAAGAAGTACAAACCCTAGAGAATATGTGAATCTGATTCTCTATAATAAGACGAAAACATATTTAACACAGCTTGATTCTCATATTTGTAAACCATTTCTTTCCTTGTTTAACCCTTCCTAGTTCCTACTATGTAGAAATGTATATTTATAAAGTGGGAAAAAAACAACTGGTTTAGCAAGTACTAGTTTTAATATACAAAACTTTGGTAATTAATTATGGATCGGAGGCTTCCTTGTTGCCGGACTGTAGTCCATAGCTACTAATTCATCAACCCTAACATGATCTTCTCCATGATTTTCTGTCGCGGTAATCACTCGATCATCGTGAAGTACTTTCTGATTTTCCTTAGCCACCGGCATATTTCTTGCTGAAAAAGAAAAACAAAAGGTTCAGATTCGATCTCCATATATTGAACTTACTAAAGGCTAAAGCTATATAGATTCAAAACTTTACCTCTAGCTGTTGTAGCGATGAAGAAGAGGAGGAAAACAGCAACAATAAGAAGATGCTTGCAGGGAACCCTAGCCATGTATGTCTCTTAGTTTTTTCTGGTTTATTTCTGAATATGTTTGGTGTGAGCAACGTGTTCAAGTTTGTTTTCTCTTATATAGAAGCAAAATCTGTAGTACATACATGGATCGACAAGTGGTGTATTGATCGAGAGTGACATGGAGTTTTGTAGCAACTCTATGCGAGTAATGTGGTCTGTTAGAGTCGCCATCAATGTCTCCTAATGTCTTTGCCATGAAAATGCTACCCGTATATGCTCACCTAATGTAACTACGTACCCATCTACGACTCATGTATTGTCGACACTCGACTGTTATGATTAGGTTACTTCCTTTCCCTCGGGCTTGCAATATTTATCTCATTTTACCTTCATGTCTTGTTGATAAATAAGTATTTGATACGAACATATTCGAACCTTTGAAACGTTCATGAATTCAATTATGGTCCGCATTTTAGAAATATGAAAATAAATATTTTCATGTTCCATGTGAAACTTACCTCTGTTTTTCTTTCTCCATTTGGCCGCCTCAACTTGTACAAAGAAACATGGTCCGGGGGAACATGTTCTAGAATGCATGGCGTACTGATTTGTGGACCAAAACATACGTACCTAAGTTGCAACACTAATGGCCCTGCATTGCCAACAGGAGAGAATTAAGCTTTAAGCTTCTTACATAACCATATCATTAAATTAAACAAAACTTGTCAAATCCAAATTGTCTGGTTCGATTTCGGATTCGGTGTATATAACATTATAACGGACACCGGGTGGGGCAGCGATCATTTTCGGAAGGGGGGGGGGGTGGTCGACAATTTCACGAAGGGGAAAAAATCACGTGAAGGGAGCTCAAGTCATCAGATGGAGGGGTCCTCCTTGTCCGCAGAATGAAAAACATACGCAAAACATGATTTATACGGCTAATTAAGGCCTTGAAATGGAGACGTTTATAAGGCAGAGGAATGCAGGTTTATCTCCCCGAATATAAAAACAAAAATTGAAAATCACCACGACTGAGACTTTTCTCGAGAATATGCTTCCGGGAACAACAGCACATGAACTTTAGGTTCTTGTTTTTTTCAGGCTTCTGCTGCTATAATGAAGCTATGATCATGTTTATTCTTTCCATTTATTCATCAACTAATTTTTCTGCTCGGATCTTTTTAATATGGATAGATTGGACTAAGTTTCTAATACGATTAAGGTTCAAATTCAATACTCTCTTCCCAAAGATATATGTTTAATAAGATTTATTTAAATTAGTTTTCTCCGATCACAACGTAAGAAAAGAATAAACAAATTAAGGTATTTTATTTTTATAATAATATTCGTACTTTACTTATTTATTTTTGGGATTTAACATAAAGTCATGATTCATACGTATTCAAAATTACCAATAATTAGTTGGTTTAGCGAGATGAGTCTTTATGTTCTTTAAGCAAGGTCAGAGGTTCGAATTTCAACGTGAATGGAAAAAACTAAGTTGAGATGTTACCCTATATATTGGACCACTGCAAAACTTAATTTAAATTAGTTGACCGATAAATCGGATAACAATTTAAAAAATTAAATAGCTAGGTACCCTCCAATTTCTTGGAAGCTGCTTGTTTTATTATTATTATTATTATTATTATTATTATTATTATTATTATTATTATTATTATTATTATTATTATTATTATTATTATTATTATTATTATTATTATTATTGTAAGGGTTAGTGACTGGCAAAATGGAAGTGATGGCTCTTGTTAAGCCCTATCATTGTGAGCCCACATGTCTGGAGTCTAACAAGGCCTTTTTAGGAGGGAAGCCACAAACCCCCGAGCGCCAAAAATCATTAAAAATGCTATTTCACTTTTTCTATATATAACAATAGGGTGAGCATTCGACGAGTCAAGTAAAAAAATTAAGTTGAGTCGAGTTATTCGAGTTTTTATTTAAATTTTATTTATAAATATTTATAATATTATGGTATTAATGATTTCAATTTAAACGGCTTTCTATAAACATATAAGATATACACATATATTTTTTCATATGTGATATACATATAACATATATTGAGTAGAGTTAATGAACTCGACTTGAACTTGAAAATCGATCCACTAATTACTAAAAAAATTTAGTAATTTAAAGTTCCATTTTATTAACTCTAGTTTTATTTGTAACTTTCTCAAGTCGAGTTTACGAAATTACGACTCGAATCAAATCGAGTCGTATTTTTCATGTCTAGTAAAAATTTTTGATTTTTTTTTAGTCAAGTTTTGCTCACCTATGCCAACATAAACATTTTACACATTTAAAGTTCAAATCCTACGCTCAACTATTTTCTTTTATATTCCCGCAATCTTATAAAACAAAAAATAAAAGAGAAGATAAATAGTGTTACAAACATTTATCTATCCTAATTTTTTGAATTTATTTGTTTAACAACAGTATCCAATCTATTGGTTGACTTATTCGGATCGAGTGTTGCAAAGGCCTATTAGGGGGCGATCCCCCAACTTAATTTTCTCCATTTACAACGTTAGAGTTCAAACCTTTAACCTTGCTTAAGGGATTAGTGTCTCATCTCACTAGACCAACTGGTTGTTGGTAATTATTTGATTTTTTTTAATAATCTAAAGGTGATTACAAGGAAGTATCTGTTCATAGATATTCTTAACCATTTAAGAATCACCATGTAGACAAAGTAATTTGAACCCGTGCTTATTATGATGAACATCATCTTTTTTTCATTGAGACACTTGTTGGGTTTATGTAGACAAAACAATTTGAATCTTTAGTCGTTGATAATCCAATAACAAGAAATAAACATTTCTATGATAGAAAAAAATAAACATTTCAATCACGTGACTAAGAAAAAGTAAAGGATTTTATCGAATTATGGATTTGTGATAAGATCTTAAATAGCATTTTCCACATATATTGTTGACTTGAAAGGGAGAAAACCAAGTGAAACTTTGTATTTCTTGATGCACCCAAGTCAAAACAGCGTTAGACTGTAGATTAGTATGGTCCCCGGCAGTGATTAAACAAGCACCGTTTCAAATCAAAAGGGTGGCTATATCAAGAGGAGACGATATAAATGTGAATGGGGCTACCTTGTTGTTAGTAGATGCAAGTATTGTGACCATGTCCGTCTTGCTATACAATCCGATAATTCATATACCCGTATCGTATTTGCAAAGTTTACCATATTTTAATCGTGTTTATAATATATTATGTTCATATAAATTTTGATATATTACAGTTCGAATTATATGAATTTATATTCATACTAAGTTTAATATTGTTAAGTCTACGTATTTGATCAAATTATTTTAAAACCGCGGCCGTATTTTGAAGAGGGGATGATGCGTATGGAGTGGAACCTCATCCAGCATGCGAAAGCAGGCAGGAATTGATTGACAAAATCACGTAATTGACTTGAAAGGATGCTTTCCTTAACAACAGGTGATGGTCCCATTTATGTTGCGGTCTGGCATGAGCCGATGCCGTAGGAACCAATGGTCCATCACGTGCTCCACCCCGCCTCTCACGCTTTCCTTGTTAAGGCTTATTGCTCCAGCCTTTTACTTTCTTCCCCTTTTTTTTTTCATGATATTTAGATCAAAATTGTGGTGCCAAAACTTGATAGCAATGACAGTACAATTATTCGATGGATCACTTTACTTTTGTTAGTTCTCATGCTATCCGGGATTGTTTTTATACAAATTACGATATCTAACTTATTCATAACTCTGATTTTTAGATCGAAGACATTTGCATATTAATGATATTAATCAAATAGAAGCAGTGGGATGTAAAACAGTGATAAAGATGAAGTACCGAAGAAATAGAAGCAGAGACAATGACTTCTTATCTCCATCCACCTACACGCTTCAGGATTGAAGTAGGAGTAGTGAGCGAAACTACTAATCTTCGAGGTTGCTTCGTAAAACAAATCTGACTGCATCGGCAAACGAACCACAAAATAAATATTATAAAAATATAATTAAAATACAATGTTTATAAAATAACTAACTTTAAAAGTTTTATACTTATTTAGCAAGCACATTTGGCCAAGCTGCTCATCTTTGTTCCCTTGTATTCCCTTAGATCATAGGTTTTATACCCATTGGGAGCACCTCATTCCTTCCCCCTAGAGTTTCCTTTTTCTCTCTCATCTAAGTATGATTTAGATTAGATTTAAGATTTGTCAAAAAAGTGTTATACCTATTATAATCCTTGTCATATGTAACACCTTCGGTCCGGATGTCACATTTGGTCCTCAAGCCCAACCCAAAAAGCATTAAAATTTCTCAAATTCGGTTTAACCCAAACAATGTATTTCCAAAACATTTAGATCCAATAATAGAAAACATAGATAAACAACTTAAATCGTTACAAATGAGCTTCAATTTAATTTAAAACATTTAAACATTCGACTTGATTAAGACAATTTTAAAAGTAAGAATTACAGACTCGACCACGTAAGGTCCTATGAATACATAGCCCACTAAACGCAAGAACCGTACTCTGAAAACCTCCACATGCTGGAATCCCGTACTAATAGTGCACATCGAACCCACGGTCCAACGATCAACCTACTTACAGAAACAACGATTCCGAGAGCTAAGCTTATACAACTCAGTGGTACACATTTACTCTACTATACTTTATGCTAATCATAAACATAATAATACAAGCCAGTACGAGCAATAAAGAGAGATAAATAAACACATGGCGCTACCACTAGTCGCCTAAATACATGATCTCGTCATAGCAATCATCATACTTGGCCCACAAGGCCTAACTATACTTGGGATCTCACCAGATCATCCGAGCTAAAGCACACAAAGTCATACCACAAACTTGGAGTGAGGCCCGGTGCCACACAACTTCAAGAACGTACACTCTTTGGGTGAGTCCCGGTGCCACATAGCTTCGAGAACATACACTCATGCTCGAAGTCTCTCGTCGAGCATCTTCGATACCTAATGCTGCACAACTTCAGGAACGTACATTCAACATCTCTAACCATGGTGTTGCAACACTTTCTCATTGGGTATCCAAATCCCATCAAACAAAGGTAACACAACAACAAAGTGTCCAACCAGCACACAACATGGACACGATTACCACACAACACATAGCATTAACATGATTACCAAACTTTATGGTTTCTATCAATTATCAAGCCACTCATTTCGGTTTACCAAATTGTTAATATATATATATATATGAAAGTATACATTAATTATCGTCATTAATTATCCTTATTAACTCATATTATATCATTATCATCCCACGTCAATTTCCATCTTTTATTAGCATTATAAAACATTTCGCTCAGTGGGTATCGGTACTCGAACACGAGTATCGATACAGTACCCTTTGGTATCGGTACTCACACACGTACCAATACAGATATTGCTCACTAGAAATCCTAGATTTCCATAAGAACCGATATGGATCGACCCGTACCGATGCAGCCCCCAATTGCGTACCGGTATAGCTAAAGCTCGTACTGATACCCTATTCACGAGTTTACACATTTTTCTCGAATTACGATATTTATTATACCTGAATCGATCCCTAAAACTTATGGAAGGCATTAGAGTTTGTTTACTAACGCGTTTAATCAATTAATATTAATTATCGGCTTCGTGATCATTTATTCGAATATTACCAATTATCGGTCATCAAGTATAGTTTTCATCGAACATGCCAATTCATATCTCAAGCATTCAAGCAACACATCATGTAAATCAACCAATCAGATAATTATACGAATATTCAAATGACCCTACCCAGTCTCTAAAGCTCATACGAGTCTCGAAATATTCTCAAACTCTTCATGCATCTCATAATACAAGTCTCATAATACCGGTCTAAACACATACTTATCTATCATCAACCTATTTTGCAACCACTAACAAGCAAGGCAATTACATTTATGATGCTCATGAAGCATTTCGGAGTTCGAGGTGTACTAACCTTAAACCAAGCGATAAATCGTTGACCAAGCTCCCCCAACTTCTCTTTAAATCTAATATTCGAGTCCACAAATTTCTCGGATAAAACAAATACGACTACATAAGCATTTCACATTATCGGACTACTTTAAGGGATAAAATGCGTAAAAACAACTTGCCGAGTTCAAATTTGACGAAACAAATTGTGCCAACGGACTTAGAACGTTGAGAAACCCCCAGGTAGAGCCCCCAAAAAAGGTCAATGGCCGGTCAACGGTCGGTCTGCCAGCGTGTTCGGGCAGGGTGGTACGGTCTAGTCTGGTTCGGTCCTACCAGGTTTGGCCAAACCAGTTCGGCCCAATAGAACTAGCCTGGTTCACCAGACCAAGCCTAGTTCAACTGGCAGGGCACGTCCACATGCAGGTGGCGGCGTATGTGGCACGTGTGGCAGCCTTCGGTGGCCGGACGGCAGTGGCGAGCTCCAGATCCATTCTTCTTTGGCCGGTGAATCCAAATGTGCCCTCCGTTTGCGGCGGTGGATGGCGGTTCACGATGTTTGAGCTTCTTTAAATCTTTATTCATCCCACCCCGGCGAGTGGCGGCGACGACAGGGCAACCACCGACGGATGTGTCTCGACGAGATTTACCCGATGGCGACAGCGGTAAGAGCCACGACGGTCTAGACAATGGCAAAACAAAGCTTGAAAGCTCTTCTTCCTTACTTTCTCTCCTAAAAATCTTCCCCCCATTCTAACATTCTCTCTCCACACTTATTATTCTAATTTTTCTCCCTATTTTTCTTTTTTTTCCATCTTTTAAATTTCAAACCCCAACTCTCCAACTAAAAGATGATAACAAACTAATAAAAGCCCAACTTGACATTTCTTCCTTTTTACTACAAGGCCCAAATTAAATATTCTTAATTAGACTCTCAACATAAAAACCTAATAGAATTTGAGACCCAATTTGTTAATCCGAAATTTGAGTCGTTATAACCCTTTCACACTACATCTTTTTGCTTATCAAGTTATATGAAGATAGCCCTTCAGAATTACCCATATAATCATAATCAATGGACACTAACCAAAGAGCTTCCGAAATAGAACATACCAGACAAAACAGACGTCGTGTCCATTAAGCCACCAATTAAACCCATCTACCGACAAACAAAGCTACTCTGCTCATAAAAAAAAAAAGAAGTGAAACTACTTTAAAAACACAAACTATTACGAAACCAAAATTAAGAAAATGGGGAGAATGGGCCAGCTTTTAGGTGGCGGGCGAAATGCAAATGGGCATGCCTAGAAGGAGCCCATTTGAAGCGAGTATATCAAAATTCATAGGAGCAAGGATAAGGTATGTATATGAACGAATATACTTGATTTTTTTTTATCAAATTGCTTTTTATGTTTTCGAAGAATCGGACTTCATAATATATTGATACATTAGTGTTGGAAGGAAATATGGATACATACCCTGCAATTTATAATAATTGTACATGTTTATTTATTTTTAACCAAATTATATAAGGAATATTTTAGGCATAAAGCTGAATAAATACGTAACTCATGCAGTCATATTACACAATATAATTTCAGCTCGATAGAGAGATCACTTCCCCATCACCCGCTCCTTTTTATTCGACACCAAAAAGTTTAGATATCTTCTCAGGATCAAGCGGTCGGAAATCCAATGTAGACATAGACCGGCGGTATTGAGGACTGCCGAGGTTGTTTTTCATGATATCGGTTATGGAAGCCTGTAAGAGAGTGAAATTCTAGAAGTTTGTTTTGTTTTTGATGTTATGTGCTTTCAATATGAAAAGCCAACAACCAGGGGTGATAAGGCTCGGGCTGGGCCCAGAAACAATGTTATTGGGCTCGGGCTCGAGGCTCGACGAGCTCGAAATTTTAGGCTCGAGCTCGGCTCGGAAACAATACTATTGGGTTAGGCTCAGGCTCGAAACTCGTCAGGCTCGGCTCGGCTCGACTCGACTCGAAATGGATAATTTTGCTATAATTTTTTTTATAAAAAGATAGGGCCTCGTTAAAAGCTCATTTCATAACAAACACTGAAACGAAATTCAATATTGGGGAGGGGAAAAGAGTGCTCAATTTATTTTAGTTAATTTTATTTTTAGTGAAATTTCCCCTAATTTATTTTATTGCTTTTCTTTTGCTAAAGAGATTACTTTTAGTGTACATACAACATATATGTATATATGTATAATATATATAATTATTCCGAGTCTGTTCACGAGCTTTTTGAGCTGAGCTTGGGTCGGTTTGGCTCGGCTTGTTAAGGTCTCGAGCCGAGCTCGAGTCGAGCTTTGACTGAACCGAGCCCAGGTAGCTCGCGAGCCGGTCATGCTCATTATCACCCCTACCAACAACAATCAGTTAAATTTGCCTTTTTAATTCTGGATTCTCCCCCATTAAAACTAGAGGCAGTGGCAAACCAACATCACCATATAAATAACTTGTTAATATGTTTTGAAAGCAAAATTTTCAAAAAAAAAAAAAAAAATCAATACTTAAAAGGCAAACATACTTCTTTAAATCTTTGGCTTGATATGGCTCATCCTCATCTTTGTATATCACCGGTAGTTCTGAAAGGTCACATGCCAATGGACTTGAAGAAAAGAACTCTAAACACAAAAGGATGATATGAAGCACCCGGTCAGGATTCCAGTTTTTATGTAGAGAGAGATGCTGATTTTAGCTTACTTCACTATGAAGAGCAGACGTTGCAGTGCCACGATACGATGGGTCCAGATTAAGTAGTAGTGTTAGGAGCTCAAATGAAGAACTGAGGAAGTCTCCAGATGCTTCTTTATATCCAGGTTTGTAATGCTGCGGCGGCCGAAAGCTTGCTGGTAGCTTCATCTTCTTCCAAAAGTCCTCGAGGGCGAACCCCATAGCTTAAAAAATTCGATGGAGCTGCTCAACCTGATCAGAGGCTTAACCTATCAGCAATAAGACTATCATACTTTTACAGTTTGGCACATGTACATGTCTAATACTTATATCCAAATCCAAGTAGTATAGGTTTTTAATTTCCATATGAGATAATGCATTGCTGCAAAACAACTTATAGATGAATGAAAACTGCCTTTTTTTTCTTTTCTTCTTTTATAGGCTGTTCATTGTTTACATGCATTCAAAACAATAATCTATTCATTCATTGGTATTTAAACTCATGTTATTCATAGTCATACTCAAGTGCCAATATCAGATAGGTATATGTTAAACCTGTATTCTTTAAAATGATGCTCATATTGTCCCGTCTTGTATGAGTTTGGATTTCGGTATTTACTTTGAAAATGTAAATATCTCTCTATTTAATAAAAAAATCACTTATCATTCGCATGTATTCTCTGAAATGATGTGTACAATAAGGTGTACCTCAGTCCTCCCAGGCATAATGGGTCTCCCAACAATCTTAGCTAAACCTGCACTCCAGAGATCAATCCCAACACCATAATCTGTGGATCCTAATAGTAGCTCCTGAGCTCTGTACCAAAGTGTTACAACCCGGCTGGTAAGGGTCCGTTTTGGTTTAGGGTTGAAAGTATTGGCAAGCCCGAAACCTGCAATTTTCAGCACCCCATTCCTGTCTATCAACAGGTTTGAACCTTTAATATCTCGGTGCAATATTCCTCTTTCGTGACAGTGTGACAGTCCTGCAAGCAGTTGTTGCATATAACACTTGATCTGCATCATAATAAGCACAAACACATAGACTTAGTATTTGGAGGGTCCTTTGAGATAAAATCTGGTCCTCATCAGAAAAAATGAAAATTCGGAGCAACGTAGATTCGAAGTTCACACCTTGAAGTGGCAAGTCCTTCAAGCCTGATAACATTTGGATGGTTCAGCTTCTGAAGCATCATAATCTCTCTTGCCATAAATTTAGCACTCTGCCTCTGCAGTGTTGAAACGGACCTTCTTCAAAACAACAATCTTTCTGGTGTCCTTGTCTAGAGCTTTGTACACATTGCTGTAAGTTCCTTTCCCTACCTGCGAAACAGGATCGAATAATTCTCTAAAACTAAGCATTATAGTTAAGTTTCAGACAATCCAATCATCAATGTCATGAAAAATATACTTACCTTGGCAAGCTTATCATAAGAATCAGCACTCTTTGGAACCAAACCAGACAAAACCTCGAAAGGAACATTATCAACAAGCTATTTAGGCCATCCATGAACAACGTGAACACATTCCGTAACTTTGGCGGGTAGAATAAACCACCAGTTATTCATTCTCATTTTTGTTCGGGTTTTAGTATTTTTAGTATTGTTGTAATAGTAATATTATTAATATAAAATTTATAAAAATAATAATAATATATATATATATATGTATTAAAAAAATTATGTGGTTTAGGGTTGTCCACGTCACCCCCTTTAACCACCTCATTGCCTATATAAAGGCATGGGGTGGAGGGGTAATTCAACGGGGGGAATTGAAGGGGAATTGGCAGCAAGCAATTGAATCGGCTGGGTTTCGGCCAAATAAGGGAGCTTAGGCTCCCGGCTAGCCCAGGACCGGGGCAGTATTCTCGGTCCTAATCGGTTCGATCGGGGTCCTATTTTAGATCTGATCTAGTTAATTTTTTGGAGAGGTCGTGGTAGATCTCGGTGGGGTCCAGTCAGGGTTCGTCATTCTAACTCCTAGTTAGATATATTTTCTTTCCTTTTATTTATGTTGTAATTTTTATATTTTAATGAAGTAGTAGTTAATTTAAATTTGTGTTTTTAATTTGTATGTTTATCTATGTTTTAGATTAGTATGTTTTAAATTTATGTTTTATATTATTATTTTATTTTTGTTAGATTTGTTTTTATTCATGAGTTAGATTAATATTTATGTATGTATATTTTAGATTAGTATTTTATTTATGTTAGATTAATATTTTTATTATGTTAGTATTTATTTATATTTTTATTGTAATATATTTGTTTATATTTGCCTTATTTTAAGATTGCATTTCGGATATAAATTATCAATGCGGTGCCCTTTTATTCGAGCGTAAACGGGGCCAGTATCAGGCGTAGTGGTAGTGGTTGAGCGTTTACTCTCGAATAACGGGGCCTTTAAAATCTACTCGCATTTATAACCGAATTTTAATTTAATCGTCACTTTAATTTCGGAAAGTCTAATATTAATAAAGCGGTAATTATTAAAGTACCAATTTTGGGCGGTGTGGGGGTGCTAATCCTTCCCCATCCGTAACCGACTCCCGAACCCATCAATTTGAAATCTTTGGTTTTCTACGGTGTCCGGTCCACCTTGAGTGGCCGGTGGCGACTCCAATTTTAAATAAAATGCGGGTTTTCTAAAACTCCACGCGGAAGAAAATATTTCCAAACAATAAAAAACACCATCATTTTTAGCGAGAAAAAAAAACATCGCTACAGATGGCGACTCCGCTGGGGATATTTTTGTTTTTCAAAAACAAATGAGAGTCAAGCTTTTTCAAATAATTACCGCTCTATTAATATTGGAAATTTCGGATTAAAGTGACTATTAAACTAACATTCGGTTATAATGGCGCGTTTGTTTTAACGCATTTAAAATATGGCATATAAACATGTTCTTTTTAAGTGGGGGGAAAACGCTAATGCTTTCGTGGAGATATTGTTCTCCCGTATGGGCCTAGCAAGTACCTCCGGGGCTCGAGTACCTTATACTTTCGTGAGAATATCGTTCCTTCGTATGGGTATAAGCGAATGGGTCCCCCTGAGTTGAACCCGGTTGAAAGGAGCCTATAATGGGTGATGACCGGGGGCCTTGCTACTCTTAGTAGAGGACAGCAAGGACAATTCGGGTACCTCTTAGCACCAAAACTGCATATAGTGAGCCGTAGGAGCCAACCCTTTAGAGCCATGTGAAACTCTGCCCGATTAGTGGTTATCCTATTTAGGCTCTGGTGACTTATTTCTTGTTTATGTACAATTTTTTATTACTCTATTTTTATTTGTTATATTTAATCGTTTTATTTGGTACTAACTCGTTTCATTTTATTCTCATCGCATTGATTTCACCTGCATCATTGCACAACATCATCACAATCTTAATTTTGCATTGCATCGATTTAGGACACATTTTGCATGCATTCATTTTCAGAATAATAAAACTAATTCTCGGGTTGCCCCATTAAATACAACGAAGATGGTCGATCTAGCACCTTACAAAGCCTCTTACAAAAGTTTGGTCTTGGGGCATGTCCAAAAGCACCCCACATCTTTTACAAATAGTGTGCCTCTAACAAGGTTCCAGTCCGGGGGCATTCTTTGCCAAGGTCCAGCCTTCATTGCCGAGTCAAACTCTTGGATCTTTGACTACAGTCTACAAAATTGCTCCAAATCTAAAAATAATAATAATGAGCTGCCATGAACCAACACACAATTTATAAACCCAACTTAGGGGGAAACAAAATGTGTTCCATGGATTCAAATATGCTATAAGAATATTCTCAGACGATGGCATAAAATGAACAAAATTTTGGGGCATGCTTTCAGATGAAAGCTAATTCAAAAAATAGTGATTGAACCCAGGACAAAGTCGGGGCACCGTCACATACAAAAAAACCAAGATCCTGACGGGACCAGTGAGGAATCATGGGCATCCCTTTGAGGATCGAAAAAAATCATGTCACATTCATGCATGTAGTTCCATTCATCTTGCATTAAACCATTTTTGCATACGTCATACATCTATGTTCAGTGCATACACCGAAGTCACCATGCATTTAGGCATAAAATTCATGCATTTTTGCTTACAAAAAGGTTCAAAAAGAGTCTGAACATCCTCAGTCGTGGGGGCAACAACATGACAGCCAACCTTAGTCTTAGAGGAGGCCAAACACAAAGAGGATGCTGAAACATCAATAAAAGGTAACAGTGAAAAATTTTGTGAATATTTACTGATTAATGTTTTTTATTTTTAGGTCATACCTCTCCGCCAGTAGAGCAACAGAAGTAGCCTTTTCCAGATCTTGCCTTTGTCATTGTTGATAGGCCAACAATTTTCAGATTCTGTTTTACCGCTGATGGTGCAACAATATAGACATCCTGAAGATCTCGTTTCTCCGTTGATGGTGCAACAGATCCGAACCTTTCCCCAAACAGATCAAATTTGTATTCAAGTCTTGTTTCTCTGCTGACGATGCAACCAGACCTAATTTTCCTCAAGTCTTATTTCTTTGTATAGTTCAAGAAAAAAGAAAAATTACCAAAAAATAGAGTTGAAAAAAATTAGAAAAAAATCAAAAAAATCAAAAGTCGAAAAAAATCAAAAATGAAAAATGAAAAAAATGAAGAAAAAATGAATGAAATGAAAATCAAAATGAATTTATCAACTTTCATCGCCCGAACCAGTCCTCCGCTGATGGAGTGGCCAGGTACAAGCTATCGTCGTCCTCTGATCCTGCTCTCCGCTGATGGTGTAGCCGGTTTTAGGTCGTCATATCAAATCTTGCTCTCCCCTGATGGAGTAGCTAGGTCCAAGCTCTCGTCGCCCTCAGATCTTGCTCTCCGCTGATGGTGTAGCCGGTTCCAGGTCGTCATTGTCCAATCCAGTCCTCCGCTGATGGAGTGACCAGGTCCAAGCTCCGTCGTCCTCTGATCCTCCTCTCCGCTGATGGTGTAGCCGGTTCCAGGTCGTCATTGTCCAAACCAGCCCTCCGCTGATGGAGTGGTCAGGTTCAAGCTCCTGTCGCCCTCAGATCCTACTCTCCGCTGATGGTGTAGTCGGTTCTAGGTCGTCATTGTCCAATCCAGTCCTCCGCTGATGGAGTGGTCAGGTACAAGCTATCGTCGTCCTCAAATCTTGTTCTTCGCTGATGGTGTAGCCGGTTTCAGGTCGTCATTGTCCAATCCAGTCCTCCGCTGATGGAGTGACCGGGTCCAAGCTCCCGTCGTCCTCTGATCCTGCTCTCCGCTGATGGTGTAGCCGGTTCCAGGTCATCATTATCCGATCCAGTCCTCCGCTGATGGAGTGGCTAGGTCCCAGCTGTTGTTGTCCTACTTATCCGCTGATAGTGTAGTAGGGTTCCAGTTAATATTTCTGTTTCTCCGTTGATAGATCCAACTTTACTGATTTTCAAGTTTTCTTTATTAATGTTGTAGCTAGAAAACAAATCAAAAAAAAAGAAAAAAAATAAAAAAATTAAAAAAATCAAAAAAATCAATAAAATCAATAAAATGAAAAATGAGCTTTCAACCAAATTCTGATCATGCCTCTTCGTCAGAGTCGTAGCTTGATCACAAAAAAAGAACAACTATCTGATCCTGCCTCTTCGTCGGTGTCGTAGTTGGATCAAATCTTCAGACCTTGCCTCTTCATCGATGTTGTAGCTTGGTCAAATCTAACTTTCGGTTCTGCCTCTTCGTCGGTGTTGTAGCTGAACCTAATTCACTAACTTTCGGTCTTGCCTCTTCGTCGGTGTTGTAGCTAGACCAAATTCACTAACTCTTGATCCTGCCTCTTCGTCGGTGTTGTAGCTGGATCAACATTACTAACTTTAGACCATGCCTCTTCGTCGGTGTTGTAGCTTGGTCAAAATTCACCAACTTTCAAGTTTTAGCAATGTTGTAAGAAAAATTCAAAAAAAAAAGAGAAAAAAGAAAAAAATATGAAAAAAAGAAACAAAAGCAGAGAAAAAGAAACCAAAAAAAGAGAAAAAAGAGAAGAATTGTCAATTTTCTGATCCTGTAGCTTTATCAGACATCATAACTTTCATCCATCGATCTTGCCTCCTCATCAGTGTTGCAGCTGGATCGAATTTTGTAGACCCTATCTTTTCGTCGGTGTTGCAGCTGGGTCGAACTCTCTTTAGGTATTAGCTTATTATGAATAATGTAGCAAGTGGAACTCGGTTTGGCTTCCCCAACAAACATCCCCTATTTTGAAGGCTTTGCTTCCCTAAAGTGACAAGATAGATCAATCAAGCCAAGAAAAAAGACCTACGCCGAAAAGAAAGAAGATCTACCAAAGAAGGAAGACACGCGTCAAAAGGAGAGAAGTTCAGCCAGATAAGACAAAAATGAGTGCTTTTGATATTTGCTTTGTTCTCGTTTCACAAGAACAAGCAAAGAGGGGCAACTGTAATCACTCATTTTTGTCCGGGTTTTAGTATTTTTAGTATTGTTGTAATAGTAATATTATTAATATAAAATTTATAAAAAATAATAAAAATAATAAAAAATATATATGCATTAAAAAAAAGAATTTATGTGGTTTAGGGTTGTCCACGTCACCCCCTTTAACCACCCCATTGCCTATATAAAGGCATGGGGTGGAGGGGTAATTCAACGGGGGGAATTGAAGGGGAATTGGCAGCAAGCAATTGAATCGGCTGGGCTTTGGCCAAATAAGGGAGCTTAGGCTCCCGGTTAGCCCAGGACTGGGGCAGTGTTCTCGGTCCTAATCGGTTCGATCGGGGTTCTATTTTGGATCCGATCTAGTTAATTTTTTGGAGAGGTCGTGGTAGATCTCGGTGGGGTCCAGTCAGGGTTCGTCATTCGAACTCCTAGTTAGGTATATTTTCTTTCCTTTTATTTATGTTGTAATTTTTATATTTTAATGAAGTAGTAGTTAATTTAAAATTGTGTTTTTAATTTGTATGTTTATCTATGTTTTAGATTAGTATGTTTTAAATTTATGTTTTATATTATTATTTTATTTATGTTATATTTGTTTTTATTCATGAGTTAGATTAATATTTATGTATGTATATTTTAGATTAGTATTTTATTTATGTTAGATTAATATTTTTATTATGTTAGTATTTATTTATATTTTTATTGTAATATATTTGTTTATATTTGCCTTATTTTAAGATTGCATTTCGGATATAAATTGTCAATACGGTGCCCTTTTATTCGAGCGTAAACGGGGCCAGTATCAGGCGTAGTGATAGTGGTTGGGCTTTTACTCTCGAATAACGGGGCCTTTAAAATCTACTTGCATTTATAACCGAATTTTAATTTAATCGCCACTTTAATGCGGAAAGTCTAATATTAATAAAGCGATAATTATTAAAGTACCAATTTTGGGCGGTGTGGGGGTGCTAATCCTTCCCCATCGGTAACCGACTCCCGAACCCATCAATTTGAAATCTCTGGTTTTCTACGGTGTCCGGTCCACCTTGAGTGCCCGGTGGCGACTCCAATTTTAAATAAAATGCGGGTTTTCTAAAACTCCACGCGGAAGAAAATATTTCCAAACAATAAAAAAAACACCATCATTTTTAGCTAGAAAAAAAAACATCGCTACAATAGACAAAAGGTTGTATTCTCTTTCGTAACTTATAAAATGATGAAAATTTTCTAGAAGCTTTCTTTTATACATAATTATAGGTATTTAATTCATTGATAAATTAATTCAGATTAGATGCCACAAAGGTTCATTATAGGATAATCTCTCGACTCATTTTGCTCCATTTATAATGTATTTAAATTTAAACATTACTAAAAAGATTAAACATCCCACCTCATTAGCAATTATTTGTTTTGGATGAATAAAGTTCAATTTAAATTAATAACATAAAAGATTTGTATTACAGGTATATAATATTAGTATTTCAAGAATTTTGTTATTCATTTGTATTAAAATTTTCAAACTATTTTTATCCTAAGTAATTTTTTTATATTATGTTGGGATATTTGTTTTGATATAATAATTGAAAAATAATTTTGGACTAAATTGAAGAGAATTAAAAATGATTTTAAGTCCAAACAACTTGAAAATATGTTTGAGGAGTTTTCAAAAGGTTTTGGAAGTGTTTTAAAATGTTTTTACGTAGCCAAACTCAAGTTTTCTGAAGGCCCGTATCGATAAACTTTAGGGTTTCAGCTATAAGATTTTTTCAGAACCGAAAACCCGTAGCGTACCAATACGGATAGGGGTCGTACCGATCCACGTATAGGCGTACCGATCCTTGATTTTTCAAATCCTCAACGGCTAGTTCAAAACCCCCAACGGCTATTTCCCTGCAGCGTACCGAATCCTTGTACCGATACAGACTGTGGTGTACCGATCTACCGTACCTATACGCTCCAAGGCGTATCAATACGCTAAGGCTGATGCGAGCATAACAGCTAGTTTCCGAAGAACGTGTTTCGATATGGCTACCCCGTGTACCGATACGGACATCTCCAGAACTGCATTTATTGCGAGAAATAAAGTCTCCAACGGGTCCAATTCAATCCCAACGGTCTCCAACAGCTATAAACTCAATTGAGAGTATAAAAGGCCTCAAGAAGCATCTAAAGAAGAAGATGATCAAAATGCCAACATGTCCATGATTGTAATTAAGTCTGTTGTGCTTTAATTCCCATTTTTTTTTATAGACTACACTTGTGAGCAAAAATGTTTATGTATCATCAAGTGTATTAGGATTTTGGATGAGAGCAAGAGTGCAAACACATACCTTGTAGAGGAATTTATTGTTTTCTTTGTTTTCTCTTGTTAGAGAGGATTTCTAAAGCTTGGGTTGTAAGCTTTGAATGCTAGACTTGGTAATTGATTTTAGGTTGTAAAGGTTGCCTCCTAAACCTTGTAAAAGTGGAAGAAATTCTTAGTGGATTTGGGAAATCCTTAGTGGGGAAATTAAGATAGTGAATGTAGGCTTTGGTTAGAAAGCCGAACCACTCTAAATCATTGTGTCCATTGTTCTATCTTTTTGCTCCCACCACCAACACCCAAGAAATCACTTCTCCACCACTTGACAAGCAATTTCGGTTGATTCATCGAGCCCAACATATTATTTAACCTATAATATGCATCTAGACTTTACAACCCACGTTATAACATACAAAACATTCAATTTTTAATATTCTCTCTCTTTAAAAAAAGTGTAATATCAAAATAGCTGATATTTAACTACAACAAAACTAAAGCAATTTATTAAATTAGGCTGAACCTTTTTCTGGATAAGAAGGATGGCATAGTGTTCAAAATTAATTATTATCTAAATCTTATCTAAAATCAATTGAGGTTTTACGGGCGGAGATGAAAAATTTAGAGTGACACAATCAAGTGAGATTGATATAATCGATTATAGTCAATACCCATAAAAAATTCACTAATTATAATATTCTTTTACTAAGTGAATTAAAGAAAAGTAGCATTTAATTTGAAAATATGCTAGTCAACGGGTTGTTTCCTTCCTATTTTGTGGTAAAAATATCACTATCGTTATGTTTCCTTCCTATTTTGGTCACCAACTGTTAAAAACTTAACGGTTTTGCTGATGTAGAATTTTATTTTTTAAATTTTCCATGCCATTTTTTCTCTCCTCGTAAGCAATATATGTTATTTTATAATATTTTTATTCAAACTAACAGGATGGTGACATGTGTCACTGCCTATTAGTGAAATAAAAAGAATAAAAAATCAAGCCCCTTATGCAGCCAAAGAGATTCGACTAATAGGCAGTTTACACGTGTCACCATCCTATTAGGCAGTTACATGTGTCACCATTTCTCTGGCTGCATAAGCGGCTTGATTTTTCATTCATTTTATTCCACTAATAGGCAGTGATACGTGTCACCATCCTGTTAGTTTGAATAAAAATATTATAAAATAACACATATTGCTTACGAGGAGCGAGAAGAAATGACATGGAAAATTAAAAAAATAAAATAAAATTTTACGTCAGCAAAATCGTTAAGTTTTTAACAGCCGGCAACCAAAATAGGGAGGAAACATAACGTTAGTAATGTTTTTGCCAAAAAAATAGTTCAGTGACAAAAATAAGAAAAAAACATAACGTTAGTGATATTTTTATCAAAAAAAGTTCGGTAACCAAAATAGGAAAGAAATCATAGTTCGTGACTACTGGTGTAGTTTACCCTTATTTTTATTAAATATTTTCTTTAAGGTTTTATTATAATTAATGTTTTTTCTAAGTTAAGTGCTTGTAGAAAATGCATATCTATATTTTAAAATAAACTAATTATCATTGCCTAAAAGTTTTAAAGATAGCCTTTTCCCACCAAAAACTCATTTTTTTCAGTTTCATTTTTTCAAATCAAGTTTTTTATTTAAAATGTTCAAATATTGAACGGATCTTCGAATTTGATCGTTCATGTATAGATATATTAGAACACTTCATTTAGGCTGCGAATGGGCCTCAAGTTCAGGCCCATGTCCATAAATGATATGGCTTTTGTATCCTATAAAAGCGTGAACTGATTTGGCGGCATTCGCCTTCGAATTTTGAAGTCTATTTTTAACTTTTTGCCGAAACAAACACGCCCTAAAATTTTAATTTCAGAGATTCCCGCCAATACTATTCACCACTCTCAAATTTCTCGCCCTCTCTGTCTGCTCTACGCTGCTTTGATTCTGTTCAGGTAAAACTAGAAGTTCTCCCTTTTCTTTTCTTTTCTTGCTCCTTTTGAATAGAATTAAGAATTTTAGTTAGATTTGTTTTTCAAATCATTCAACTTGTCCCAAGATTTTTCATTTTCTGATTTGATATCCTTAAATTTCTACATCTGTTGTTGAATTATGTAGGTTACTCAAAAATTTCAGATGATCTGTAATTTAAATATTGATTCTTTAGTTAGGACCTTAGTTATTTTCAGTTAATGGCTAAAGTTCGTCATGCTTTAATGTCTTGTCTTGTAACCCTAATTTGAGAATTAGGGTTTTACTCGTGGGCAACTTGTTTGAATCCGCTTTGACATTGCTTCAACTTACAATTCATGAGTATATTATTTTGCTTTTTCTAATCTACAGATTTTGTTTCTTTCCCAGTGCCTCCGATGTTGGTTATAAAATGCTGAACTCTAGATGCTCCAATAAAACCGAAATACTTAAAACTAAATACACCGTCTATAAACTTGGAATCCCCCTCTTTTTTTAGACTGAAATGTTTTGCACTGATTGTTAATTGAAGGCTACTGTGGCAGACCCTCATAGAAATGGAGTTTCAGCTGGATTTTGATATGTTTTCTTCTTTAGGTGCAATGTTGGTGGGTATTTTTCGTAAAGTACTTTGGGTTTAATGTTGTTTACAATGGGTTTGATTGACAGGGAAATTTTTATCACATGGGAACTAATAGAAAGAGAAGGATAAAGGCCTTGGAACCACATTCAGAAATTAATGTGCAAGAAGGTTGTAAGGGAGTTGATAAATCTAGAAAGATAGGTGTCGAGCAGCAGCTTCGGGGAGCAACAGGCAGGACATTGGATTTTTTTAATACTTGTCTGCCTTATTAAAATATTTATCTTTTTAAGTTTAAATGTTGATGCGTTTCATAAATTGGTGAACATGAATTGTTCCTTTAACTACAAGTTTTTTATTTTTAAATTTAGGAAAAACAGAAATGGATGAGCAATCATCACCTTCTGGCTTGGGTGAAGCAGTATCTTTGAGGTCTAAGACCGGTTTTGTGGAAGAAATTACAACGCCACCTGCACTTGACCTGAATACTAAAGAAAGACTTCATTCTTCCACTAAGATTAAGTTGCAGCTCTTTCCAATAGATGAAAGCACTCGTCTAGGATTAGAAAAGGTAAAACCGTAAACCTAAAAACACTTTAAGCTTTTAACATAAGATATTCGTAGGCTGAGGGTTAACTATTCTTTCCTCTACCTTTCAAAAAAAAACTATTCTTTCCTCTAGGATGGCTTTCATCCATACTTGGAACTGACTTTAAGTGCTAGAAAGAAGATATCCTCTGTGCTTAAGCACATTGATAGCAAGTGGGGCAGTTCAAGCATTGCTGTAGGCGAGCCAGTGCTTTTCCCATATGTAACAGAAAATCTGAGCAGTTACCGATGGACGAGAAATGACATCTGTATCAGTGCCAGGGATGTCTATGCAATAATTGGAAACCCATCTGTGTTTCGTTTAAGGTCCAATACCTTTCTTAATCTTTATTTTTATTTCTCATTTTATACATTATTTGTTGTGGCTCCTAGTAGTTTATTGATATATTGTAACATACTTACCTTAAAGGTATGGGTGGATGTCTGATCTTGAAGCAAAAACCTTGGGGCAGCCTTATGTATCAGCTCCCTTCAAAGCCTCTTCAGAATTTGTAGATGCGCAGAAAAGTTGTAACACTTACATGGAGAATACTTATGGAAATGGTGAAAAAGCTGAGGTAACTAGTGAAGAGTCTGGAAAACCAATCATTGCAAGTGGAGCAACAAATGTAGTAGCTGCTGAGAAGATGTCTAATGGAGTTGGTTCTATGGTACAATGTCTACGGCCAGTTTTCTACTTATTAGCTCGCCTAGAGATTAATTTCTTTTTCTATCTTTTTTTTTTATTTTGTAAAACTGCATTGCCAATAACCTGAATCAAACATGTGACCTCGGTCAAGCATTTAGTAGGGTTACAAGTTACAAAAAGGCATAGGCATGGCAAATATAGTAGATGGTTCTTTGAATATTGTCTATTATATCTACCCTTTTATTTTAATGGTGACAATTTTACAGGCTTATGAGATAAGGCTTTGGGGTCGCATTATGCAAGTTATTTGATTCTTGGCACAAAAACTAAAACCTTTATGTCCAAAAGAATGCTAGGTTGCAATAAGTTTCATGTCAAATATTCTACTTTTCTGAAACTGCTTTTTTTCTTCCTCCATCTGTTAGGAAAATGAAGTGGCAATGGATAGCAGCGTTGGGCAATCATTGGCAATGTGGGCGGATAGTCTAACTAACATTAGCATAGGAGGCCTGCTGTCAGAAGCATCGTTGCAGGGAAATTTTGGTAATTGTGATCCGAAATCAAATGGGATCACTTCAGGCCTGCAATCATCTCAATTAATCTCTGATTCCTTTGATGCTTTCCTTGCTGGTCAAATGAATCCCTTTAAAAATCCAAGGCAGCCAGTTCAGGACTTGCATTCAATCTTAGATGCGGATGACACATGTCATGCATTTCCATTTCAAAAATTTTCTTCCTTAGGCAAAAATGCTATAGCTTCTGGTGGAAGTGCTTATTCTCATGCCAGCAATCAGGACACCAGTTCTAAGTCATTCAAACACTCCAATCCGACAGAGGTTTGCTAAACTTTTTATTATAATTGCCAACTTTCATTATCACAATTCCAGAACTGTTTTACGGAACATATTTTTCCAGTAGAATAGCTATCAAGCTGCTTTATTCTATTTTGTGTTTTAAACCTGTTAGTTTAGTAATTGAAGTTTTCTATTTATGTTAGTAGACAAAAACTTGACTGCTATAAAAGATATTCCAACGAAGCACTTTTAGTATTCAGTCACATTGAGCTTTAATTGTTATGGGATTTCAAATATAAGACTATTTTGATGGAAAAAATACTGTCCTTTACATCACACTGTTTTTGTTTTCTATGTTTAAACCAACCCTAAATTGTATTAATTGGTTATTGGCCTTTAAGATCATCTGTGGGATTGCAATTCCATATCAGCTATTTGATATATATTTTTCCCCTTTGAAGCACGTGTAGACATGCGCAAGATATTTAAAGAATTTACTTTCACAGGCCAATATTCAATTACAAGGCCAGGCTTGTCAACAATCAGACACAGACTTGATACTTTGTTCACGAGTATATAACAATGAAAGCAGTCTGGGGTTCTCTGGCATCAAATGGGTACTTCATTCATTTCTTTGTCTAAATTCTCTCTTTCATATTCTATATATGTGTTAAATATATATTTGGACATAGGTATTTGGATATGATCTTCTAAGTACATGAAAATTGAAAATATTTTGTCGAACACTCACGGTCATGTACGAGTAAACATAGAATGCTGCCATTTTTTACTGCACTTTATTCATTATATTTATTATCAATTTTCTTTGAATGGAATGCGGATGCAGACAGAATCTTTAGGACCCTTTGATCTGGGCTTGTCTTCCCGCTAAGTTACAAGTGCAAACGATTTTAGCATCGATGGCATTGTCAAGTAGTCGGTTCCTCTTGAAGATATGAATGAACAAGACATAGTAAGACAGACTATATGAAGGAAAAGGAAGTAAGGGAGGTAAACCCTTTATTTTACTGCATAAACATTCTCAACTTGTCAGCTTTATAAATTGTTAGACGTTAGTACCTTGTAAATTTGCTTTTTCATTGTGTATATGAGGCTCAGAAACACTATGGAAATTGGAAGCAAACAATATTGATGATAAACCTGAAATGAAACCGGGCTAGTTTAAGTCCATTCATATTGTTTAACTTGTAAATTTATGTGGATCATGATTGCATGTATAACAATAATTATACTTTAATTATAGGGCATGATTTTAAGTATAATTTTTTATTTAATTTTTTCATACAAATAAATCATTGTTATACATGCACACACCACAAGTAAATCTTGAACTCAATTTACAATGCGAGTTGAATGGGTCAATATATGTATATTTTTTTGATAAATACTACTTTTATTTCTACCTAGAGGGGAAAGGGGAAGAGATGCTCCTGCTAGGTATTGAATCATGGACTTAAGGGAAGGGGATGGGAGCATGTAAGAAGCTCTGATTAATCGGCCATCAACGCTTAACATATGTATACTTTTATAAATTGCATATTGTACAAATATATTAAAAAGTATGTTCATAAATAAATCATATAGTAATATTTTTTACAGTATTAAATTGAAAAAACATTGAAAAGGAATTTTAGGTGAAACAGCGTGGAAAAGTGTAAAATTTGTACTGTAAATGTGGATCCAAAATAGACAAGTCCCATCTCGTCTCGTTGTAGTGTCGTCTCAATTGAGAGAGAATTTGAAAGTTTTCTTGGAAAATAATATTTTCTTTGTTTCACTCAATATGTTCAGTATTGACTTTTTAAAATATAATTTTTTAAATTTTAATTTTAATTTTAATTATTTTAAATAATTTAATTAATTAAATTTTATAAAATATATATTTTTAAATTACTTGATTGAAGATTTTAAAAAATATTTTTTATATTTTTATAAATAATAAATTTAAAGTAATAATGAGTTAAAGTTGAAAAAAATTGACAAAAAAGTCAATATTGAACATATTGAATAAGACAGATGGAGTAGAAAGCTAATTAAAATGCAATGCTAACCTAATTCCTTTTAAAAAATAAAAATGAAAGAGACTAATAAGGTTATAATTTATAATTTTTTAAGATAAAATCATTGATATTTGATTTATTAGTCGACAATTTAGATCGAGTATTAAAACACTTATTATTAGAGTGACATTCCCAATTTTTGTTTCTTTTATCTACAATGCAAGATTCAAACCCAACAACTTTACCTAAAAAATATTGTCTTATTTTACTGGACCACCTATTTATTGTTACTATTATTAATTTTTTTATTTGTTCATAATTATTTCTTAAGTAAATGACTTCATAAATATATTTACTTTTAAATTTATATTTCCTATATTAAAGATTTTCAGTGAATTCAAGAAAGGTTATGTAAATATAGATTGTTAGATAAAACTATATGAACAATTATGAATCTTCATTTGTTGTTTTCTCTATGTTAAATTATTTACAAGTGTTCAGTTTTTTTCGCGATAAGTGGATAAAATTATTTTTAGTCAGAGTAAATGTTTAATGTTTGGGTAAAATTTTGTTACACAGGTTGTATAATTTTACACAAGGCTGTGTATTTACACTATAAAATTCAAACATTAAATTTATAACGCTAACCTTAAAAAATAAACCTTAAACCATATACCCTAATTTTTAAACACTAACCTTAAATTCTAAAACCCTACAACCTAAACTCCTAAACTAAAATCCTAATTCATAAAACTAAAAGGCACAGATAAACTAAAGTTTATATGGCCTGTATATCAAAGCTTTTTCCTTAATGTTTTATTCTATAATAATTTTAAAGTTTTTTTGACGGAATTAATTTTTAATCTAATTAAAATGTGACACATGTAAATTTTAATTTTTCAATGTTTTCTTTAAAACTAAAATCCTAAATTTTTTTTGAAAAAACTTAAAATCACTAAATTAAAAAAAATCCTAAATTCATAATACAAATTTCCTAAGCCCATATCTCATTGTTGCAGTTGACCCTCACCGCCCACCCCATCGTCGCGAGATCTCGTTGGTTGGCCTTCCCTATTATCGTCGCCTTAAATTTTTTAAAATTTTAAAATCTTCAATACTAAATATGTAATCTAAAACTCTTTGTCATCGACCACCACCGTCCACACGTCTTTCGTTAGACTCCATTAACATGTTTCCCTCGTTGTCGTCCTAAATTCTTAAATTTATAAAAATCTCTTATAATTTTCAAATCCCCATTATTATTATTTATAGGGATGTCAATTAGACAAGGAGGGTGCGAAGAGTACTCTTTACACACCATCCTCGTCAAGAATTTTTATCTTTATCCCCGTCTCACGACATGTTGCATCTTGCCCCGCAGCCCGCAAGACTACCCGCTCATCATCCATGTTGGTCTTAAGACCCACCCAATCTCCTCTTTACTCGCCCCGTAACTCATTCATATAATATATTTATAAATATAAATCAAATTTATTGTAAAAAAATATAAAATATCTGTCATTCTGACTTCCTCCACATATGTGACATTGTTCCAATTGTCATCATTTAAAAAAAATAATAATATAAAAATTAAATTTATTATGACACAAAAGTTTGGACTAAAAATATACTAAAATTTATTGTAAATGACAAGAAAATAGTATAAATAACATGTAAAATAATATTTCAATTGTTGTAATAAATAAACAATATAGAAAGAACTAAAAAGAAAATAACAATGAAAAAATAACCTTTTTAAAAATAAGAACAAATACCAATAGAATCTAAATAACATACAATATTAAAAATAAAATTTAAAAAAATAGAAAAATATCATACATATGGTGAGGACTGAAGAGAAAAAAACAAAACTTAAAAAGAAGGCTTAACGACGAAAAGCAATAAAGAAAAAACCAATAAACATAAATATTATATATATATTAATAAATATTATAAAATAATTTAATATAAATTATTTTAAATTTGACTCTGATTCAAGTTGATGTTTTAAAAATATTTATATATTTGATACGATCAATTTCATTATATATATATTGAACTTTTCAATAATATCTCAAGACAAGTCAATATATATTACCTTAAATTTAACTATTAACCAAACTGATATTATATTTTCAATAATATTTATAATAATATGCTAGAATATCTGTTAGGGCGGGTGGAAATAGGGCGAGTACAAAGACATATTTACGCCTTTTCTTCTACCCAGGCGAATTTAATTTTTATTTTCAACCCTGTCATATAACCTGGTAAATTTATAACATTCTCTGTCCAATTGAATACAAAATGGGACGAATCCATGCAAAATTCGTCCCACAAACATCTCTAATCATTTACCATTATCATCCATCCCTATATTGTCGAACTCCCACTGATCAGTCGTCTCTTTAAAGATATTTAGTATTTTAGGTTGTTTTTAAGAAAAATAATGATTTAAATGTTTTCTGATAGAATAGAGATTTAATGTTTTTTTTTTGTTGAAAATTTAAAATTTTTAGCTTTTTCTGAAGATTTTCTTTTAAAAGATTAGCTTTTTAAATAAAAATTAAAAGTTAGACTACGTGTTAATAAATAATTAGATGATAGTTTTATAACCGACATTGATAATTGGAACTTAAAATAATAACAAAATTAGACGTTTGACAATTATGTTGACAAAAAAACTTTAACCACTAATCACAAAAATAAGTATAATTTAAACATTTGTTTTTTTAATTAAATCTTTTTTATATTATTTGTCCTTATCGTATATAGTTAAGTGTTACACATTTGTTTCAAAAGTGATTATAACATGTTAAAACTTGAAATTTTTATATATTTTTAAGTGATTAAGTATAACTAAAAAACAAATAATTATTAATTTGTTTAGTAGTTTTAGTGAGAAAAAGAGTGTTATTTATTTTAAAATATCCGAGTAGCTTGCATGCACAGTTTCTGTATGTGTCTTTTTAAAAAACTAAAAATAAAAATAGATATTATCTTGAATCATAAAAAATATTTTAAAAAATAGGTATAGTTTCAAAAAGGTAATTACATTAAAAATTTTAAATTATAGGGTTTATAAATATTTTTTAATTGTTTATAAATATATCTGATTATGCATACATGGATATGCTGATCGTCCAAGTAATATAATTTTTTGGTTCACTAGATATTTAGATAATGGATTGAAAAATGTTAAAATTTGAATTTAAATTTTATTATAATTTTATAATGTTATTAATATTCATTTTCAGTTGATACATAAAATTAAACACGATAATATATAAACATTATTATAATAAAATGGATAATTATTTAATATATTGGCAGTGGAAACTATAAGTTTCCACAAGCGCCTTAATTTTAGGGTTTAGGGACTTAATTTAGGGTGTAGGATTTACCCCTAAACCCTACACCCTAAACTAAGTCTCCAAACCTTAAAACTAAGCCGATTGTAAAAACTAAAAGTTTCTACAACCATTGTATTGGATATTAATCCTAATAAAATATAAACAAATATTCTATACACAAATACTGTAAAGTTTTTTTTTTTTACATAAGCATCTAAGTCTAAAATCTAAAATTAAAATCCCTAATCATAATCCCCTACACACTAAACTCTAATTATAACTATAAACTTTAAATTCCATACCTACAATCTATACCTTTAACCTTTAAACCTAAACTAAAATCATAAATCCTTAGATATGCTAGACTAGTAACTAATTTATATTAAAATTTAGGTTTTTCACTCAAACTTTCTCTCTAGCCACCATTTTTTTACTTTCTGTTATATTTTGATTCAAATTCTAATTGGTAATTAAGTTGAGTTTTATTGTAATTTTAGTGATAGGAGATTATTTGGTAATTATGATTTACTTTAATGAGTAAATATCTATTTTAGGTAGGAGATCTTATTGAATAATGTTTCTTGGTGACCAAATATTTGAGTCTATAAATATAGACTAGGTTTAACCTTTTGAATTATGAGAGAATGAGAGATATAGAAAATTACTTTGGAGAGATGTAACCACTTTTAGGTTCTCTACAACTATTGTGACTACGTTGTAGAGATGAGAATTGTAGGGATGTTGGGAATAGTGTTTTGGTTCCACTGGGTCATGAGATTTGTACACCGGGTTTTGGGATTACATGGGTTATCATGTATTTGTACCTTATTGTTCTCTACGTTGATAGTGAATTGTTTGTTTCTCTCATCTATGAATGTAGGCTATGCTGAACCGCGTTAAATCTTGTCTCTTGTACATGTCTTGGTCTATATTGTTATCGCTATGTATGTTTCCTTTAGAAACAAGTCTCTTATCCCTATAAATAGATACAAGGGATTAAGGGTTTATTCATTTAGCTATAATCTCTTTCTTCATCATAGTGAAAGTTTCCATCATTTGCCCGTGATTTTTTCCTTTTGAGTTTTCCACGTAAATTCTTGGTATTATTTTTCTTTTTTATGCTTGCATTCATTTACTTATCTTGTCATTATTGTTACGGTAGTATAATAAATTGGTATCAGAGCTTTTTAGGTTACTCAGGATAATGACGACAATGAAGTATAAAATTCTATTGATGTATCGCAATGCCAGATTTTTCGCTATGGTAGGTGAAGGTTCGAGATGTTCTTGTTCAGATATATTCAGATGATGCATTAGATGAGTTTGATAATATGCCGAAAGAATAGTCTGATATAGAGAAGTGCCGCAAGGATAGGAAAGCTGCTTCTCAGATCCGTTTGCACTTATCAAACAATATTTTACATGATGTTCACAAAGAGGAGACAACTGTCGACTTATGGGCAAAATTGGAACAAATTTGCATGAAGAAAACTTTAACCAGTAAGTTGCTTATGAAACAACGCTTATACTCCTACAAGTTAGTAGAAGGTTCGTGTCTTGACGATCACCTAACAGATTTCAAAGAGACTAACTCAGATTTGGAAATGATAGAGATAAAGTACAATGAGGAAGATTTATGTTTGATTTTACTTTGCTCACTGCCCGCTTCATATTCGTCTGCTAGAAGCACCCTCTTACACAGTCATGAACCCTTACTCTTGAATAGGTATATGATAATCTAAATTTGTATGAAAAGATGCAACATCTTACTTTCTTTGAGTTCCAAGCAAATGGTCTCATGGTGCATGGATCGACTAGTTCAGATTGCGGAAGAAAAGGCGATCGTAATTTTGACGGTCAAAATAGGGGCATATTCAAGTCATCAAATCGAGGTAAAATATACTATTTCCGCAAAAGAAAGGTCACAATAAATATGAGTGTTACAGATTACAAAATAAGATAAAAATAGAATCTAAAAATCAAAATTCAGTGAAGATAAAGCTAATATTGTAGAGGAGTACGATGATAATGAACTTTTAGTTGCTTCCGACGAAAACTCTATAGCAAGTTAGGGGTGGATTCTTAACTATGGTAGTAATTTTTATATAAGTCCAAATCGGGACTGGTTTGTGACGTATAAACATGTGTCTACATGTGTTATTTTTTTTAGAAATAATGTCTCT
>JAGYYJ010002780.1:0-38481 GCA_019671005.1 Hibiscus mutabilis | reverse complement strand
TAAGTTGTTCCTTTTTATGTTGTGTGTTCAAAATTCTGGGGGATTTCTCAACACAGTCTGCATTACCGGAACTGAGTAACTAATGCCGTATACAAATATGTTTAAATTTATCGAATACGAGTTTCAAACACGAATACTCTAAAGAAGATAATCATTTCGAATAAGCATAATGTTAAAAAATACCTATGATATTTGATTTGATAGTTATTTTGTCTCATATTTTTTTGTAGTAATTTAACTCTCAAAGTTTCATTTGACTTAAAATGACCAATCTGCGGATAAAAACTGTTAGTCAACTAACGGTAAATAACTTGAAATGATGTGACAAACTTACATGGCAGTATACGTCACACGCTAGTCAAAAAATAATTTTATAAAATTATATAAAATATAAAATATGTTCTCTTTTGACGTGTAATTTTATCAAGTTAAATTTCAAGGATTTTTTTAGCATGATGCCTTCGAATATACGTACATCCCTGGTTTGGTTTACGGTATTTGATCTTAAGCAGTAAGTAACAAAGGAAGAAAAGAGATGAGTTCTTAGGTGAAATATTAATGTAATTTACTTTTAAAGAATGATGCAAAGGGACTGTACTTTGCGTCATGGTAGACTTGGGGGAGAGTACTGTATCTGTACGGAGCATACAAAGAAATGGCTAGATCTTGACCAACACACACGCTCGGTTCCGCTGTCCCATTTGTGAAGCAAAGATGGCGTGAGCGGTTTTACATAAATGGCAGTCAAAATGAGTGCATTTTTTCGTGGCAGCACCACCTGGGCGGATTCCTCCATAGATTTTACTACCCTTGGTTCTGATTAAGGGCCAAATGCGTGTTGGGAATTGAAATAAAGATGCAAAGAGATAGGGAGTTGGGAGATTTTCTTGCAGAACATTAAAAATGCCAGCCATGGTGTGAGAACATGAAATGATGAAAAGCTTTGGGGTGTACTGTTGGGACACGCAATGCACACAATTCGAAGCTTCTGCGACAATGAACCAGACAAACATAGATTTAGACAATGATTTTGTCACATGCTGAAAGTCTTGTTTGGAAGGGCAAAAACTCTGAATCCATTTGTCTCTTTTGATTTCTTCTTCTGCAAGTGCAAAATATTGTGACCTTTGTTGCAGGTTCTGAATTTCGGTTTGCATGAATGCTCACACTCACACATACACCTTTTATTTTAATCAATGGAGGTCTTTATTTTACTTATGGGTATAATGTCACACCAATCCACATATATGGATGCTAAACTTCATAGTTATACATATAAAATTTATTTGAATCCTTCGAATGATTTTAGATTTAAACTTGAACTGAATCTAATTATTCGTATTGATTTATTCGATTTTAGATCTAATATGAATCTGAACATGATGACTCAAATTTGGTGCAAAATTTGAAAACAAATCAAACTGAGTCAACGTCAGTCTGAATCTTAACTACCTGAATTGATTTTCATCTAAACCAAAAACACTACAATCGAAAGTAATCAAAACTGAAAGCAATGCAATAAATTGTAATTTGACATGTGTTTTAATTTATTTTTCTATTAAACTAGTAGTTAACCACGAACAAAAATCTCCTGTCTCTTTTTGATATCCTATGTATGCTTCCACAGTAAAATAGGTTTAGGGTTTATGATTATGGTTTAGAAATTAGGGTAGGATGATTTTTAGGGACTTAGAATTTAATTGTTTAATATTGGGCATAGAAATGTGCATCGAAAAGGGAAATAAAATTTTTGTCCGTTAACCACCATCTTTAGTGATAATCTAATTGTTCAATATCATTTTCTCCTTTAAAAGATCATCCTATATGATCCGACAAAAGAGACATTTTTTAACAAAAATATACCAACAGTTCTACATGTACTCCATTGGAAACATACTGAATTCAACCTGAGTTGACTTGAAATTCAACTATTTACCCGACTTAAAAATTGATTGATCTGACTAAAAATTCAACGGATATGATATTGATCCGATCCGGAACTGACTGATCTGTTATTGACCTGACATGAAACTCAATCGATCTGATATGGACTCGACATGAAACCAAAATCTACCAACTTATTATAAACTTTAACTAAAATCTAAAGTAGATATGATCGAACTTGAATCGAATGTAGTATGAACCCAAAATGATCCGAATCTGATTCAAACAATTCGGTTGCCACTTCTAAGTGGTTCCAGTGAAAAAAAGTGTTATTATCTTTAAAAAACTTAAGTTCGAACAATTTCTCTACAAGATCTTTGTATTTTTATTAAAATATTAAAAATAAATAAACATAGTTGGATAGGGGTATTTCCCCTTCAAAGGCTCAAAATCAGGTTTCACACACACTTAAGGGCTGCTTGACTGGTTCCTTAAAAAATGGGCCTCAGACGAGTTGTTTATTTTGGATGTGGGGCTAGGGAAACAATTTGTTTAAATTGCAGAGATTTTTTATTGACAAGTGTTTGGTGTTGGTATTTTATATTTTTAGAATATTATATTGTTGGAGGAACAATTGACTTTTAACATAGTTTGTAAAACAAACAAATAAATATAAAATTGAAAAAAATTATGGAGATTTTGTTGTTCATTTGTTACATCTTAGGGATATTATATAGGAGTATAGGACCTGTCTAAAAATAAATTAAAAAACACAACCTCAAAAAACATATAAGAATTACTGACTTCATTTTTTTGTCACTCGACAAGTTTCAGGTTTTAATCAAAATGAAAGAGATGAAATCAATTCTCTAGACTTGAATCTGGTTTTAATCCACGTTGCTTGAAGATGAAACAATAAGGCCTTCTCTCATCTTCCACTCATCCGATGTTTTAGGTCTTTTGCAATAAATTGCGTACAATAATATCTGTGCTGTTCCCAGAAGTAACCCTATCCCATTTGGTACCTGCAAAAAAAAAAAAATCAGACACATACATTCTCTGAGTCTCGTTATATGTATATGTTCGGTCTTTTTTTACATGCATTTTAAAGGTTATATTCTCGTATCATATTTGCATGTGTCCGACATAAATAATTCAAAAACAATGAATGATCGAAATAATATAATCTTTTAAAATATATACTATGAACAGTTTTAGAAGATTTTGACTTTTAACAACACTGATGTCACCATTACAATAGACCTTTCAGCTTAACTTTTAATTTGTTAATTGTCGTTGTCATTAAAATAGAACTCTCATATTCCCAAGATTTTGTGAGGCTGTCAGTTGATTTGAAACAGATAGCTCACCTATTCTATCATGTGAAATTCCTATAGGAACGAGGGAAGTACTGTCGTGAAGTACTCTTAAAGTGCGGCTAAAATAAGTGTTTTTATACAAATTTTTACTTAAGGTAAAATTTACACAAATTCTTATTCAATTGATAAAAATTTATGTAGTTACACAAATTCTTATCCAATTAATAAAAATTTTGATTTTACTTAAATTATTACTCAGTCTTATATAAATTCTTACCAAAATAATAAGAATTTATATATGGACGTATTTTAGCAGCACCTTAAGATACCACACCATAGCATGTACCAAAGAACAAAATTATGGTGATATAGTTTTAAGTTGGAACTTACTCCAAGGAAGATATCTTAGACCAGCACAGCATACAAAGTCCAAATGGCTCCGTTTAAGAAAACGAACAACGAGAGAAGGAAAGGCATATACTCCACGCTTTTAGTCCTCACCACTGTTTTCTGCACATCTATGTTACTCCGACTCTTTATTCGTGTTCGAATTTACGGAAAAAATAATTAAACTAATCTTACCATTGCTGCTAAAGGCGAGCCGTACATGATAATATTAAAGCCTGCACACAAAAGCCGTAACACATTAATCCTCATTTGATCTCCATGCACAACCAGTTGAGTGACCAAAACTGTCGCTGCTACAAATCCCACATCAACTCCAAACAGTATCCCAGTTTTAGCCTAAAATTACACAACAAAAACATGTTTGAGTTTATATACTTCGAAAATCTCGAGTTTATGTTGATGATATTAATCGATACCTTGATCCTCGGAGGTGCAAAAATAAGGAACAGAACCACATAAATCAACTCCACCGCGACTCCGAATCCATTTATAGTAGCAACCAGGAAACTCCCAGGATTTGTAACACCATAGTAAGTCCACAGGGCTGAATTCAAGAGGGTGGAAATGTAGGGAAAGCTCTCGAATTCTTCGGTCATCGGTTCCTCACGATTCTGCAGAATGTGCTACTGCAAAAAGAAGTTCGGTTCGAAATGAAGTTTCGATTGACATTAACAATTCTCCCTTATATATGTACATTTACAATGGAGAAAGAAAGAAGAAGACTGAGATGATGTTGCCTGATCCATTACCAGAAACAAGACAGGCACATTAGAGGTTGAAAAAACAGAGAAATTTTCTGAATGTTTCATTTACCTATTACTCCAACAACGAAACTTAGGCTTATCATTTTTGGGGTTTGGGAAGACTTTCTTTTGGTAAGGCTTCTGTTATAAACAAAATTATCCCACTGTTGCTTACAAAATACATTGCTTATTTTCCAACTGCTATGATTATTTTAATGCAGGACATGAATCATGTTTGATGTAGTATCCGGATACTATTGCTTATTATTATTTTTTTAAATAAAAAAGATTGCTTATTTTTGAAGGACCGGTCTCCATGGATTTTTTAACCACATGTATCTAACCCATTAGCTGATTAATCTGAATTCAATATTGTAGAGGCCCATTATGAGGGCGACCTTTCAAACCCAATTTGCTCCATTCACAATGTTGGGATTTAAACTCTTGACCTTGTTTAAGATATCTAATGTCTCATCCCACCAGACCAACTGGTTGTTGGTTCCATGGATTATATTTCAAGGACTAGTCTTAGTGGAACATGAATTTATTCAAATTTAAAACCAAACATAAATATTATCTTATATTTGAATAAAATGATAACAAAATATGTGGTTATTGTGTTAGTAAAATATTGATTTTTTTAATTGTGGTTCGATCAATGGTGGATCTTGGAGTTGGAGTTGGAGTTTGAGGGGGTCTACTTAAATTTTTCAAGATATTTGGATGTTTAAATTAAAAATTTTAAAGGGTTTAATTTAAAATTTTGTGATCTAACTAAATTTTTCTAAAAACTAATACTTTAGTAGAACTTTTAAGAATTTTAAGTAGGATACTCAATTAAAAATATTTCAAAAATTTAAAATATAATAAAAATATTTTAAACTTTTAAAGAAACCAAATAAAAAATGTCTAAATTATGAATGACTAAATAATGCAATTTACAAATTTTGGGGCTTTCACTGCCCCGTTATCCTCCTCCTCTGGGTGTGATCCAGAACTGGAATGCAGTGCAAGCAATCTTACTAGTATGCCATTTAGATAATTTCACATCTTAAGTTGACTATTGCTGGCTTGTACGGACGACATTCATCCTTTTGCAGTTTGCACGTCCCAACTTTTTGTAATTATTATTAGGAGTATTATTTATTTATTTTTGCTAGAGACTATAGTCCATTTTTCTAAAAATAATTATATGGTTATAAGGATAATTCTACAGTAAATGTCATGTACCACAATGTATCACTATTCATATATACCCTAAATCTTAAATTCTAAATATGAAATCTTAAACCTCAAACCATAAAATTAAACCTCAAACCCCTAAACATGAACTATAAACCCTAAATTTGAATACATAAACCCTAAACTTGAAACCATAAATACTTAACCCCTAAACCCAAAATTTAAAACTCAAAACCATAAACCATAAACCATAAATTTGAATCTATAAATCATAAACTCCAAAACCTTAAACTTGAAACTATAAACCCTAAACCCCTAATATTGAAACAATAAACCTATAAACCCTAAACTTAAAGTTTAAAACTTGAATTTGAATCTATAAGCCCCAAAACATCAAAACCCTAAACTTAAATACCTAAACCATTAACCCATTAACCCTAAACTTGAAACTCAAAACTCTAAACTTAAATACATAAACCACAAACTACTAAACCTTAAACTTGGAACCTTAAACCCTAAACTTGGATCCTTAAACAAACCCCATAAACCCTAAACTTAAAGCCTTAAACACTAAATTTGAAACTTGAAAGCCTAAACTCTAAACTTGAAACCACAAACCCTAAAATTGAGTTTATAGATTCAAATTTAAGATTCAGGAGTTTAGGGATTTATATATTCAATTCAAGTTTTAAGTTTAGGGTTTAGTGGTTTATTGTTTTAAGTTTAGGGGTTTAGGGTTTCAACTTTAATATTTTGGAATTTATTGTTTATATATTCAAATTTAGGGTTTATGGTTTTGAGTTTCAAATTTTGGGTTTATGGTTTCAAGTTTAGGGTTTATGGTTTATGTATTCAAGTTTAGGGTTTCCATTTTATGGTTTAGGGGTTTGAGTTTTAATTTTAGGGTTTGTGGTTTAGGGTTTCATATTTAGGGTTTAGTTTTTAGTGTTATTTGTTTCAAGTTTAAGGTTTGGGGTTTTAGAGTTTCTAGTTTTAATTTTAGGATTTAGGGGTTTATGGTTTAGTGAATGAATTTTGGAGTTTATGGTTTCAAGTTTAAGGTTTTTGAGTTTTTAGTTTCAATTTTAGGGTTTAAGAGCTTAGTGTTTAGTTGTTCAATTACATGGTTTAGGGTTTAGGGTTTCATGTTTAGGGTTTAGGGTTAAATTATTTTAAATTAAAAATAGAGCTAAATTGAATTAATGTGTAAATAATGAGGGTTAATTTTATTTTAGTTATTGAATTAAGATTAAATTGTTGAAATGTGCAAATATGGAAGAATTAAAGTAAATGAGGGAATTATTGTAGTAATAAAAGTTTAATTATTTTTTAAATTAAAAAATAAAACAAAATATGAAAAGTAATATAAAAATATAATTTTATGATTTTATTCTAAAAAGGGAATAATAACAATTTAAGTCTTTAAGTTTTTTATTTTAATTAAAACAATTAATAGTACATATCAATAGCGGTACATGCAATTTACTATGGAATTATCTACTGTTATTGCACAAGAAGAAAGAATAAAACTAAAAAAATAATTCTAATTATGGCAGATAAGATCCAGATAAGATATGTTTTAAAAGAATAAAAATATAATAAAATATTCAAGGATGCAATTTTATATAACAAGTGGCCTTGACATATTAATAAAAAATTGGATAGGATATTGTTTGAAAGTGTTGATTTTTAAAATAATTTATATGTTATTTATAATTTTTTAAACATATAATTTTAGTATAATATTTATATTATTTAAATCTTTTCTCACCTAGAAATCAAAAGATAATAAACGTTTAAACATTTTTGATTTTATTTTTTATATGTTATTTCGACAACAATATTAATTGAATTAAACTAAATTGACATATTTTTATTATATATTATTAATTACTATAATATTATTTTTAACAAGAAATCAAATTTTATTAAACGAAAAAGGTGCAACAAAAGATATTCAAAATATGAAGATAAATTTGGCGTCTAGGTTCACCAAATCTCTTGAAGAAACAAAAATAAAATATTAAAACTGAAAGAGCAAGAAAAGAAAACACCAAAACCCTGTTTTAATTGTGTCCTTCATTATCCATATAAATTCAACAAGCAAATCTATGTCTTTATCTAGTTAGGCACTTAATTAGTAATGTAGGAAAGATGATTAACAAAATTAATCTTGCAGGTTATTCCGTTTATAATTTTGAAAGCATTGAAAAACCATTATAAAAGAGGATCTAACCATAAAAGACCCTCAAGCTCCCATGACCAAAAACGTGTGCC
This sequence comes from Hibiscus mutabilis, assembly GCA_019671005.1. Taxonomy (NCBI): domain Eukaryota; kingdom Viridiplantae; phylum Streptophyta; class Magnoliopsida; order Malvales; family Malvaceae; genus Hibiscus; species Hibiscus mutabilis. The sequence continues at coordinate 30,668 of JAGYYJ010002780.1, read as the reverse complement.
ATGATGATTGTTATACGAACGTCAAATTACCATAAAGATAAATAAGAATTATGCCATTAAATAGACGAAAAACCTGCCACAAGACAGAAGAAAATTATGTCACAAGATGTATGAAAAGAAAAATCTACAATAAAACATATTTTTATTAATTATGAAAACAAATAAAAAATAAAGAGAAAAAGAAAAATCACAGTCTGTAATCAGCGTGAGACTAAAATTCCAAAAAAAAAACATAAACAAAAAAGAGTGTGATTAAAAAGAGAGAAACAACAATAAACCCTAAGTAAGAACTAACCCTAATATAAAATTTACAATTATAATAATACTATAGAATTCTTTTGCATGAAAAGTGAATTACTTTGCACAGTTTTTCTAAATAAATCTACCTGATGCTAATTAATATAAGCCAAATGAAGAAAACAGAATGAATCCTAAGGAATTGAAGAAGAAACTTAACAATTAAGGAATGAATTAACGTCAAAAGTTTTTGGAATTTTTTTTATACAAAAAAAATATATGTAGATAATACCACTTTATAAATAATTAATTCTTCTTAAATATTATTAAAAAAGACACTTTTCATAAATAATTAGTTCAATTTAAATATCATTAAAAATAATATATATTAATAAATTCTTAACTCCGCTCTTATATATATATACACATTTGGACTAAACCTTTCAAAGTATCATCTTTCTTTCTCTCTCTCATAAACAATCCACTAAACTAAAAATAAAAATAAAAATAAAAATAAAAATAGACTTTTATTGTAAAAATAAAAATTTGACCTTCCCTCTTTGTAAACCCAGATTCCATCGTAAAAACAAGATAAAAAATTTCTGCTACTCTTACTAAATTTTATAAAAATATTTTATAATCTTTTCTATTTAAATTATAAAATTTAAAATTTATGTTCTTAATCTCTAAATTCTTTTTTGGTATAATAGTATATGTTTATTTTATAGTTCTCGTAATTCGTGACCCACACTTGCAACAATATTATTTTCAGAGTTTGAATTTGATTTCTTTCCTTAAGAGTGCAATATGCATTGTCATTGCACTCAACACGTGTTGATTTAATTTTTAAATTTAAACTTTAAATTCTAAGTCTAAATTCTAAATTTAAACTTAAACCTTAAATTTATGGTTGAGACAAAAAAAACCCTCGAATTTATATATTAATCCTGAACATCATTCGTTTATTTCATTTTTCATTTATAGTTGTAGGTTTACAATAGAAAAATGAGACAAAAAAAGCCGAAACCTCGAATTTTATTGAAAAACTCCCTATGCTTAATTAACTTCCTTTAAGATGATGGGAAACTACCTCTTCCAATTCTTTCGGTCCATCTTTTATCGGCTTTGTTTAGACGTTTTCGAGCAATGGATTCATCTTTATGCCTCCTCTCACTGTGTCACCCGAGCTTTCATCTTTTTTAATGGCCTCACTCGAAACAAACTTGTTCATGTACATCACGTACAGAATCAACTGAGCTGATCCCAGGACAAAACCGCTTGCATTTGCCACCTGAAATATATTTGTTGGCTGACTTCAAACCTTTATAAAATGATAAAATCATCTTTTCCTCTAATATTCGAACGATGTACACATACTTATGTCTGACACATTACGGCCTCGTATCCGAGTAGAAAATTATTGAATAGGAGATTAGAAAGGAAAAGGAAATAAAATGTGAACTTACTCCAATGTAGATGTCCTTCACAAGCACTGCATAAGCAGACCAAACACCAGCATTGAGGAACAAGAAAAACGAGAGCAAAAATGGCATATACTCAACACTCTTGGTCTTTATTACTATCCTCTGTTAAACATCAAAATTCGATGCATCATTCCTTGGAATGTAATAAGATATACTAGGATTTCGAAACGGTTACGCTAGATCGGACCGAAATTAAGACGGAACTAGGTCGAGCAACGGTATGGTTTGACACCAGATGACATAAATTTAGCATCTTTAGGCTGAGTTCTGTTTAGATTTCTTAAAATGCAGGTAAGGAAACTTACCATGACTGACAATGGCGCTGCATACATGCCAATGGTTAAGCCGGTACATAAAATCCCAACAAAGATGAGACTTTTGGTTCCATGGATTGCCAGAAGAGTCGTTGCGATCACCGCTCAAAGGACAACAACATCGAACACAGCCACCAACTTTGCCGTCTTAACCTGTAAAACGGCATCCACAACCGATCACAATAGTATCTATTACGTCCGCAAGACAAACACGACACACCCCTTGCATGCAATTCAATCCTCGAAACGAAATTAAGCACCTTCTTTTCTTTAGGAGCATATACGAGGAAGAGGGCGACATAGATGAGTTGCAAGATGGCACCAGAGCCATTCACTGTCATAACAAGTAACCCATCCAGCTTGATGGCTCCATAGAAGGTCCACAAGCTAGTGCTCAAAAGGGTCATTATGTAGGGTTCCCCTTTATAATTCTCTGTTTATTTCTTCTTCATCACCTCCCAAAATGTTTTTCTGGATTAAAAACATAACTTTTCACGTTAGTAGGTTTGTTTCAGACAAAAAATCATTGTTTCAGGTGATTTACTCACATGGGAGAAACAAAAACCAGTAGTGAAATTACATTTTCTGCAGAAAAGAAAACAAAGGGTACACTCAAAATCTTGCATTTTGGTTAAAGATTTCAGTTCATGTAATAATACATACAAAAAGGGTGAGAAAACATGGCTAACGTATAATGCCAAGGATGAAGCTCAAGGTAGCCATTGAAGTTGAGGTCATTGTAGAAGGAATGAAGCAATGGGAAGGAGTTGATAAAGTTGGGACTTTTGTTTCTGCAACACATGATTCAACATTAACCCATATTTATTTAGCATGTTTTGTTCCCAAATTCTTGTCTGAATCTGTACTTGTTGATGGAACATTAACCCATATTCGTTATATTACATGCTATACTCTGACATAATGTAAAAGTATCATAACATGGCAAACTTCATACAAATACAATATAATGTTAGAAAAATAACATAAGAATTAGATATCAACCAGGAGAGTCTCGGATGGGGAGTAATATGAGCGTCCGCTCAGCCCCACGTTCTACTTTTACAACTTCAATAATTTTTCAAATAGTAATATTGTAAAATATTAAATTAATTATTCAAAGTAATAAAATATGTTTTTTGTTCTATAAAGGCTTATTTTTTAGTTTTCGCTCATGGTCTCGAAAATATCTGAGATGACTCTGTTATCAATCATCGTCTTTGTTTACTTGGTGAGTTGATGCCTTGTCCCAAAACAAACTGCCGTGGCCGAACTACATGCCTTGCCCCCCTCCCCCCACCCCCCCTAAGCTGTTTGTTCAATATGGGAGTGAGAGTTTCTTCTAACTTTCCATTAGCTCTTTGAGGAATTCACACAAATTTTGATCTTCCATCAGTCCAATTTTGCATCTTAATTTACTCTATATTGTTACCCCAATTTTGTTTTTACACTAAGATAATAATAATAATAATTCACAAAGTTTATCATTTTTAATAAGTTAAACCCCGGACTTTTCTCATTGCTTTTCACAATAGATGTGATAAATTTTTAAAAAAGAAATTAGAAACTAAGAATTCTAAAGAAAAAACATATTGCAATGAAAATGAAAAGGAATTTTAAAATTAATATACTATAAAGGTAATTAATAATTAATTAATATTGTTTTTAAAATTAAATTATTTTTTAATATTAGTGTAGTAATATAATTAACAATAAAAGATATTTTCGTTGGCTAATCAAGATAATTAATATTAACGTTTTGTTCTCTTAACTTTAAAATGTTATCTGAATTATCTCATTTTTAACATCAATTAAAAAATAATTGATCAGAACATGACATGCCACCTTTTTATCAAAAAAATGCGACATCCTTTTGATAAAAAATGTCATGTGTGCATTCTGATTGACTATTTTCTATAAGCATCATTAAATAAAATAATTTTAATAATATTTTAAAGTTAAAAGAATAAAATGATCTGAAATAAAAATTAAGAGACAAATCCACACCACCAAATTTAAGGGGCCAAATTATGCTTTAAATTATATATATAATAATAAATCCTAAAAAAATCTAAGAAAAAAGAGAGATTGGATTGGGCAAAAGTTAAAAGATAAGTAGCCCAAGAAAAATACTAAAACTAAACCCCAACAGGTTCAACCATAATAAAAGCCCAGCTGAACCCAATTTCCTTCCTTTCTTTTCGGGTCGAAAATCATTACTCATTAGAGAAACTGAAAAGGAAAAGATTGGCTTAACGCCAACGCGTGGGCGCGGCTAAATAACTCAAAAACTGCTAGAGCCAGTGGCAGAGGTTCTGAGATTCCAACTCAGATCGCTTTCAATACCTTTGATTTTATAATTCTCATCAACATGTTCAAAAAAGTAAGCTTTTTTTTTTCCTTCTATTTTCCCTTCAAAGATTGGTCTAATTTGATTTCAAAACTGCAGCTTTTAGGTGTTTTTAAGCAATGAAGGGGAATATATATACCTGTATGTGTTTATATATAAGCAATAATTTGTTTATGGTTAATCTTAATCATAGTTTTCCACGAGGTGATTGTATGTGAGTGGCCGAGTTCATGTTTTTCATGCTAGTTTTTTTTTATCATTTGCAATAACTATAACTATAACCATTCAGTTTCATGCTGGTTTAGGCCTAGGTACTATCAAATCAGTGTTTTATTTTTGATTATGTTTAGGGTACTATAATTATTTTTTTCTTTTTTCTTTTTAGAGTTTCATCTGAAGATGTACCAAATCAAAGCATCTGTGCAACGGAAAATCCGGCAAAGCGTTGCAGAGGAGGTCTAAAACTACTTTATGATTATTTTGGTTTCATAAATTGTTCAAGCAGTTGAGTTATGAAATTAGCTATGTTTAATCTTTAATGTACTGATGCATTTGTGCAGTATCCAGGACTTGAGCCTGTTTTGGATGATCTTCTTCCAAACAAGGCCCCATTCATTGTTGTGAAATGGTTTATTGCTATTTTCCGATTGATTCTGCAATTTAAAATGTTTTTTAAACATGCATGCTCGAGACATGATGCGAACAGTTTTGCTCATTTGCAGTCAAAACCATTTAAATCTAGTTTTAGTTAATAGTGTTCCGTTATTCTTCAGTGTTCGTGACGGACCATACATGCCTACCCTCCGCCTTCTTCACCAATGTATTTTTCATCATTTTACCTTTTCTTTAAAGAAACAATTGTAGTTCCACTACGTCATAATTGGTTTTTTGTTCTATATTTTGGTCCTCATTTATTCGAGTGATGTTCAAACAAGGTTATAGGATGGCTTTGCATCTAGTTATCTGATTGTTTCCTTAGCTCTTTTGTGCCTTTTAACTGCACCTCATTTTTATGGAAATCCAAATATGACACATTCTGTATTTTGTTTTTGCTGATCCGGACATACATAATGAAAAAGTTGAAGTGGATCGTGGTGCGACAAAAATTGTCCTTTCTGGTGCAAACACAATGTGTCCTGGTCTTACATCCCCCGGTGGTGCTTTGGATGATGAAGTGGAAGCCAAAACTCCGTGGTATGGATCACCTCTTCGTCAAAGACCATACATTTGTGTTCTCATTTTCCTGATACCCGATCTGTCAACGGATCCTTTCAGGCAATAATGGCTGAAGGAAAGCAACATGCTCTTGCTATTGGCTTTACCAAAATGTCCGCTAAAGACATGTGAGTTATTTTGTAGTAGTTTCCAAGCATTTCAATTAAATGGATCGCCAAACTTGAACCCGAAAATCATAGTATCTTCTACCTCTAGCCTGAAACGAGAGTATGAAGCGGAGAACTATCGTGCAAGGCCGCTTCTTTTTTCTAGCTCTTGAGAACTTTCCTGCTAGCTAAAATAATTATATGTTCTTTATGTTATACTCTGATCACCGAGGTGGAATTTCGGTTTGTTTGCAGAAGTGCAATCAACAAGGGAATCGGAGTAGACAACATGCATTATCTCAACGATGGTCTATGGAAGGTATTTATATTTTACCATGTCGTGCTCGGATGTTATCTCATGTTTAATTGTATGTCTTCTATCGGAAACCAACGCTTTATCGGGTAGTATCTGGGATAAGCATTACTGTGTTGCATCGAACTGTTAGATCATTCTCAACTTTCTCTTTTGTTTGTGTTGGTTTCTTTCGTTGTTGGCGAAAATCGATCTTTGCATTTCGTTATTTTGTTGTTGATGAAAATTGATCTTTGCATTTTGTCATTTCGCAGATGGAGTGCCTCGAATGAGCACAGGCTGGGAACAACTGCATGCCAACCGAGAAATTATTACATGGTCCTGGCTCACTACGTCATCTATGATCTCATCCAGTGAGATTCATTCATTTAATGACATGTAGTAAAGCGGTGAAGATTCACCTTGAAAAAAAATGAGATGGAAAATTATTATTGGATGGGACCATGGATTACGTGGTGAGCCAGACCCATTTAATAATTCTTCCTGCCAACCATGTGTAAAAACTTAGGATTGAGAACAACGGCTGGGAACAACTCGTGTTAGTGTATCTTTTGCTAAGAAAATTATGAATTTATCAACATGTAGCATGTGATATAACCCATTGAGTTATATCATAACAAGTTTATTATTTCGGTACCATAATTTTGTATTCAAAACCATTACCTTTATTTAATTGTGTTCAGTTACGAAAGTGTCACTTTTTTTAAAAAAAATATATGTGTATATATATAATTTAATTGTTTAATTAAAATTTTGTCACAAACAAGTTACTATGTTGTTAAATTGAAACATGGTTGATATAATAATATGTTTTGTCCTCAAAATTTATACACCCTATTAATTGGTAATGATTTAAAATAATTCAATAAATTTAACTTTTTATATTTAAAAATTTTGACACTTACATCATTTGACCACTTGTTGCACTCATTGTCATTGTCCATTAGCTTAATAATTGACGGATGATATAGCTCGACGGGTACAATTATTTCACTGATGGAAAATCGATAGATTAATAGAACAAACTCATATGACCCTAACGACAAATTTATTAATTTTTTTTGAATTATGACTTAATTAATAGAATGTATAAATTTTAATATTAAAAAAGTCACGTCAGACATTTATTTCAATTTTAACAATAAAGTAACTTATTTATAACAAAATTTAATTGAATAACTAAATTGTAACTTTGAAAAAGAATAACCTATTTATAACCAGGCGTATATCGAGTAACCTAATAGGTATTTTACCCAATATAAGATATTCTTTGTGAATATATAACCTACTTGTGAACTTTATTACATGAACTTTTTGCTTACCAAACTTGGTGGATTATTACATGAACTCTCACGTATATATTATTACAACACACAAAAACTTAAAATGTACTTTATGTCCAGATTCAGGATATAAAATGTACTGAATTCCCATTTTGGTAATTCAAGAACTGAGAATAAATCAAATTAATTACTTACTGTTATCATATCTTGTATTTTTTGACTAATCAATTAATTAGTCCCCAAGAATATTTTGGAAATATTTTTTCAGATTCAAAATATTAACAAAGCTTTGAGTTTCTTATCCCTTTGATGCATATCCCATCATAAATTTCAAAGATACACATTTGAAACCAATCCCATGTAATAAATAGAACAAACATCTTTGATCTCATTCCGACACCCAAACAACACAAAGTTCCATGGAAACCTTATGTGTCAAATTCCCATGTTCATCGGAAACTTCAAGCATATCAGCCACCTCGGAGGGTGAAACTCAGAACAACGGCGGGATGACCGCCTCCGAACCGAAAGCGAAAGTGTTTCTTAATGTTGAACAGTCTCACGAGTGGTCATCGAACCAGCCCAAATCAGGGTTCCGTCTTTCACCGAGTGACAAGGTCTCCGAGGATGAATCGGTCGAACTCAAACTTTCTTTGTCGAAGCCGCCTCGGGCGCAGTCGTCGAAAGCTAGGGCTTTCACGTGTAGTTTCTGCAGCAAGGAGTTCTCGACGTCTCAAGCGTTAGGAGGGCATCAGAACGCGCATAAGCAGGAACGCGCGATCGCGAAGCGACGTAAAGAGACCGATCTAGGGGTTTTGGGACCTTTGGGTCATGGCCAATATCCTTACTACTCGTATTCGAGCCTGTCTCAGGGCTCTTTGTATGGATCTTTTAGTAGGTCTCTTGGGATACGAATGGATTCTTCTTCTTCTTCTTCCATGATTCAAAGGCCTACACCTGTTCCGGGTTATCATTGGAACTCGCTCGGCTATCGGTTCGGACAAGGCAGCATCGTGATGAATGGTTTCCAGCAGCAGAAGAGCAGCGTTTTGACAACTACGGCAGCGAAAATACCAGTGACTAGCAATTTTCATGTACCAAAACGTGAGGAGAAGGAGGATGATTCGGGGCTTGATTTGTCTCTTAAGCTTTAAATCTTTGATTATGGTATAGAATTCAATAGTTTCCCCGGTGTTTTCATTCTAATAGTAATAAATAGTATACTCTAGATTTAACAACTTCCATTTCCATATGAAAGTACAAAAAAAAAATGAAATTTTTATGTTTTTCTTTTTATTTCGAATTTAGTGTGACATTTGAAATAAACTATGGATTTATTATTTTGCTTTTACTAAATAATTGTTAGCTTTTAAATTTAATAAATATGATCTTAATATAAAAAGAAAAAAACAAACAAACGCATATATTTATATATAAAACACTAAATGAGAAAAATTAAGGCTGAAGAATCTTAAATTAACGATGATAAACAAATGTTTTGAAATATTAACGATTATATTGTATATTACAAGGGATATGTTGTTACAAGACTTCAAAGGCTTTTAATATTGTAACCAAAATCCATATTATATTTATAAATCTAATTACTTGATGAGAAAGAAATCTTAAATTACAAAGTCTTCTTCAATACCAATTCTTACTGTCAATAATTAAATATTAATACAAGAAATGTAGTGTACAGATTAGATGTGTGACTCGGCCTACGAGTCACACATCCATCACATATTTCTATTTCTTTCCGAATTATTTCTTCACAAATTGTATCACATTGTAAACTTTTTAAACCAAGTTAAATCAAAATTCAAATTACAAATTCTAACAAGATCATAGCCAACAAATTAACATTTATTATCGAACCCAACAAGTGTCCTAGTAAAAAAACGGATGATGTTCATTTTAGGAGACACGGGTTTAAATTGCTTTATCTATATGGTGTACGCCCATTGTCAAATGGTTAAGAATAATTTAATGAACATATACTAGCTTGTAATCAACTTTAAACTATTCAAAAAAATTAACATTTACTATCTTTCATAAAGAAATATATTTGAAAGTAATTCATGTTTTATTATTTATTTACTTATGAGTATATTTTCACACATACATATGTTTAGTATGTATACTAAATTATACACCTATTTTATTTTGACGTTTTAAATGAAAAAATAAAATAAATAATCTCAACTGGTGATTTATTTATTGTTTTGCATATTTTCAAAGGTTTTTATCATTGTCGGTCCGTCTGCGTGGGATTTTATTATACAGCTAGCTTTTACATGGTTTCTCATTTATATAACATTAAACATTATTTTTCAAATTTAAATTTGATAAGACTTGCCTTGTTTAAACCTGAAACTTACAAATCTTTATGAAATATTTCAGTTTCAATATACAAATCATAATATTTATTAAACTTGGCTCCCCTTATTGATTATTAGTTCCAATACGGTCCTTCGAAAAAACGAAAAAAAAAATTAATATACAAATTGCGTAAACCTTAATTTACACAAGCTTATTAAGTTTAGGGTTTATAATGTAGGATTTAAGGCTAAAGTTTAAGATTTTAGGGTTAAAAATTATAATTTAGATTTTAATTAAGAAGAGTTGTGTAGTATTTTTTTACACATTATCAAAATAAAAAGCTTGAAAAAAAGTTAATTAGCAACTGATTATTTTTTATTTAATTTTTTTTGAGAAAATGGATTGTAGGATTGACTTAATTCATTTGCATTTATTTGTTGTTAGTTAATTATTATTTTTACAATGTTTGATAATCTCTGCTTAATTATTTGCTCAGAAGAGGACAGCTCGGATTTTTATTACATGATATACTTGTGGAAAGATCAAAGCTGGATTTTGGGATTTTATTACCAAAATTATTTTGAAATAAAAAACCGAACCCAATTATTAAAATTTCTTGTTTCAAATTCAAATCAATTCCATGTTTAAAAAAAATGAACCTACTTAGTTATAAAAGCTAACGTTATGTGTGCTTTCGTCTCTGTTGACGGTAGGTCGACGGTTTTGCTTTTCAGTCCGTCTTCTTTTGGTTTTCATACATCGTCAATTTTATTTATATACTCAATGACTTGTTAACTCGTCTAACTGTATTATTCAACTCGTTTATACTCTCTGATAATCTTCAGAATGTTGTCTAATTTAATTCTTAGTTCGTTGGTTTATTGTGTTTTGACGTTGATTGTTGACCGCTTATTTCTATTTTTCTCTTTTTGCTGTAGTTTTTATACTTTTTGACGCTTTTTTTTTTTTCGTTTTGTTTGTTGGTTTTGTTTTTCGGTCTGTATGTGACTGACATTTATCTCTTTGACTTTTGTTGATTTTTATTTTTATGAATGTCAGTATGTCCTTGTTAGAAAAAAAACTAATTTTATTATTGGTATTCCATTCTTAATAAATAAAGAGTATTAAATTTTTTAGAACAGTGTTAACTGAATTTTATTAAAAAATAATGGAAAATATAAAAAATACAAGACACCGATAAAGAAAAAAAATGAGGACCATGTTCCCCAAAAAACACATACAAGAATAAAACATGAAGCCCTAAGGTGCAAACAAAAACAAACTTTTCCCTTGAGATTGGCTTATATCGTCAAATAATCCATAAACCTACATGAATTTCCTTGTCTTTATTCCAACGAGGCGCTTTGTAAGTTAAAAAAGAGTGGTGAACAAACCAAACTATCAGCCAGATTGTTCCGCTACACAGTTCTGATTACATCGGCAAACAACCATCAAAGGGATCAAACTTTCGATGACCGCCAACAAACTCAAATAAAAAAAACAAGTGTCGTGAGGATCTATGTACGAGCACCAAACAATCGCTAAAGTTTGCGAAAACCATGCCAAAATGGTAGATAAAACGTACCACCACAGTAAAAGAAAACGTGTCAGAAAGACAAAGAAAAAACGTGCTACAAGATAAAAGATTTTTATTAAAAATTAAAAAAACTAAAAAATAAAAAAATAATAACATTGATGGTCGGCAACAATACTAAAGTTGACACCGTCGTCGATCAAACAAAAAGAATATAAAAAAATCTAACGGCGCTTATGGGGAATGAGAGAAACAATTAGGTTTATGATATAAATACGGAGTATGAATTACATGTACTAGGGGAAGAAACTTTTCATATAACTATACAATATAAACTTAAACTATGATATAAAATATCATAAGAAAGGATATATCGTTTGAGTTATGAATGAGCTTCGTTTTATGCTCTCTCTTTTTTCCCCTCCCGACCAAGTTATGCTTTCTTCTCCATTTGGCGCTTGCTTTGCTGGTCGAGATGGGCGCTGTTATTTTCAGACCAGCTACTAATACGATAACAAGCACCAAATTCAAGCCATTCCCCGCCGCACAATTCAATGAAGCATCTACTCAGGGCTTGGGCTTTCGAAATAGTAGGCCTGCTGATTAGGGGTGTTTAAAACTAGCCCAATAAATACTCAAAAACCTAATAAATCAAATATCACTACTATATTATTATTATTATTATGTTTCATCATCTCTTTTACTTTTTTAACTTGCATTAAGAGCTTATTAAACCACTGAGTATCCATTAGGTCGGTTTTAAACACCCCTACTACTTATCAATGCATCGATGACTAACTAAAGCCCTAGCCTATAGGAAAACAAGCTTCATTTCATATGTATACATCAATGTTATATATTGATAAAAAAAATTATAAAAATTACACAATATTTTACATTCAAATCATAAAATTTAAAATTTAAATTTTTAACCATAAATCATAAGTCTTTAACTCTAAACACTAAATTTTAAACTTTAAATCTCCAAATTAAACTCATAAGCTTTAAATTTAACAAAATTATTTACGACTTGTGTATTAAATTTTTTTGATATACATCATGTTTAATGTGAGATATGGGTTTCAGAGTTCGCGCTGTAATTATTGAGTTAGATGCAAAATAGATTGTAGAGGCTTTAAATGGTTTAATTGTCAATGACTATCCAACCAATGGCGGAACTTAGAGTAAAAGTTTGAGGGTGACAACTTAAATTTTTAAAAGATTTAGAGGCTTAAACAAAATTTTCAAAAAAATTGAGGGTATAATTAAATTTTTTAATAATTTTGCGAGAAAATTTAATTAAAAATTTAAAGTTTAATATGAATTTTTAAAAATTTTAAAAAAGTCAAATTAAAATTTTCAAAAATTTAGAGGTAAAATTTAAATTTCTCAAAAAAATTTGGGATCGTGCCCCTACAAGTCACTTCAAGGATCCGCCCATGTATCCAACGAATATTTTGGTTAATAATTGTGTAGAGTTTATAAAGAAGGATTTAATAGTTGAGGTTCAACCCCTTTTTCTGTTGATTATTTAGCGAATTTGAAGCATAATCAGACCGATATTGTTAGTTCTTGAAGATCCACTTGTGAGCTTAATCCCCCCTCCCCTTTTACATTGTGATGTAAGTGGGGAAGAGTTTTAAGAGTGTAATTTTGTTTTTTTTAATATATATAATGGTGTTTAAATTAGAGGGTATTTAAGTATACTCAAATTTATAACTTTCAGTCTTATAATCGTAATAATTTGTATTGAATCGAGTAAAAGAAATTGAGTTAAAGCATTGTTAAAAATGAATTCTATATCATATGAAAAATATTTCTATGCATGACCCTTGGTTCTATATCAAATCCAAATCATACACCATACATAAAACATTTTTAAGAAATTCGTATTAAAATACAAATAAACTTAGAATCAGTTGTCCTGCGACATAATACTATAAACTTCAAACTAATATAGGGTTATACACTCTTTAAGTTGTATTTTCTCTGAAGCAAGTAAATTTTAATAGTAATCAATGCTCTAACTTGTTTTAACATCATCCAATTTTAGAATTGTCTAGTAAGTTCTAGGAGTTGTAAAATACTTCTAGGCTTGTATAAATTTCTTTAAAAGTTAAATGTTGACCGTAAGATTAGATGGTCTTCACCGTCCATTAAGAAGACATGAGGCTATAAATAGATGACTTTGATCATTTGGCAAGGCATTCTGAAATCTAAAAATTGTACATTTTATAAAGTAATATCTTTTTAAATATTTAATAATTGATTTCTCTTCTTTTTTACTTAAATCATACTTGCCTTAATATTTTTCAACTACTCTAAGCTTGCACTTAACATTTCTTTAATGAGTTTATATTAACTTAATGACTAAAAAAGAAGTGTCTAAGTCCTTGACAAATATCATAAAAATATTTTAATTTTTAAATCGGTTGTTACTGAAAAGTAAAAGAAAGTTAACATAGTAATTATATTTGTCACGGTATCAAACATTTTAATTTCTAAACTATTTAACTACAGTAAACTAAGAATAATATGATTATGATGTAATATAACAGTTATATTTCAATATACTCCCCCGATACTCTATGAAAGCCTTATATACACAGATATTTAATCACAAGATTTTGTTTGCCACTAATTCTTGTTCATATAACATTGAACTATTTTAAAATTAATGTTCTAAATGCATATGATATTACTTATGAATTTAATTGTGGAAGGATAATCTTTCTCTAGAGATATATTGTGCATCGTTAGATGCCAAAAAGTAACAAATTTCCACCCTTATCATCCACATATACAACATATCCGTTATAAACTAATATTTGTTGTACTAAAAGATGAACTAATTTCCTATTAAAAAAATTGATGTATGTATTCAATGGATGCAACGGATGCCATCGCCCAACTACTACCGTAACATTCTTGATGTTTAATGCGTGTGACGATTTTTTTTTTCAATTGACAAAGCAAGTTAATCTAACATGTATCAGCAAGAACGAGTTTAATGTGATAACTGATTAATAGATATTTTATTTTTAGTAACATGTTAAAAAAAATAAAATGTTAGTGGAATTATTAAAGTTTATCAATGATAATAGAAAACTTAATATTTTTGCACGTTTGAGTGTCACGGACATATCTCATCATTCATATCTTTTTGCAAACTCATTTACATAAATCATGTGCATTTCAAAACATAACTTAATGAATCTACATGCTGAATTGTTTGTTAATGCTTCTCACATATGCATACTAATAACCGAAAAAAGTAAGCAAATATAAGCGAAAGATTTTATTTAACCTTAGGATTTAGATTAGGCTTTTAGCCCAAACTTAAGCCCTCCCATATCCGTTGCATCACATATCCAAAGCAAAAACTGAAACACTCACAAATCCGAACTTCACAACCAAAACGCGTAAAGGCGATGTCGTTTGAGTAGAATGGGCATTTGTGTTCTTATAAAATAGTTTATATAAAACTGAAATAACGGTTTCGACGATTCTATGTTTTTCTAAATTTTGCTAACAGTGAAAAAAAATGTGAAAATAGTCTTAAAAAGGTAAACGTAAAGAAAGAGAAAATATGGAAGAAGTGGCGGAGAAAATGAGTTCTTACAAAGGATTTAGGAGTTGCGCTCTTATTGTCAAGTTAGATTCGAAATAGGTTGTACAAGTCTTAAATGGTTTAATTATTCATAACCATCCAACGAATGTTTTGGTTAATAATTATGCGGAAAAAACTTTGATACACATGCCGTGTAAGTTTACACGTGCCTTTTAGTTTTAGGGGTTAGAGTTTTAGTTTAGGGTTTAAGGTTTAGGAGTTTAAGTTGTAGGGTTTAGAATTTAAGGTTAGTGTTTAGAATTTAGTGTATAGGGTTTAAGGTTTAGGGTTTAGTTTTTTAGGGTTAGGATTTGAAATTTAAGATTTGAGTTTTTATAGTGTAAATACACAGGTTTGTGTAAAATTAATTTTACACAGTCTCTGTATCAAAGTTTTACCTTATGCGGAAAAAACTTTGATACATATGCCATGTAAATTTTAGTTTACACGTGTCTTTTAGTTTTAGGGATTAGAGTTTTAGTTTAGGGTTTAAGGTTATGTAGAGTTTTATAAAGGAGAGTTGGATTCTTGAGGTTTAACATATTTGTTGGGAGGACAGTGAGTGTTGATTATTTAACGAATTTATAAAAAATGATGCTTAAATTGAGTCATCATACTCTATAATTATAAGTTTAGAAAAGATTAAAATTTATAAATAGTAAAACAAATAAAAACTACGTTAATTATAAAACAATAATAATAATATAATAAAAAATAAGGATTTAAAATTGAATCATCATACTCTATGTGAGTTAAAATTCCAACCATAGTACCTTATTATTGATTAATGACTATAATAATCCAATGTAATAAAGACCGCGTGATGAAGCTGGTGAAAAAACGGCTACTTTTGATGATAGAATGAGTTGGGGCCACAAGATCACCTGACCCCACCACCCATCTACAATTCTAATGAATCAGAAGCTGGCACGTAAGGATCTCAAAATCACATGTGGGTCGGCGCACATAAAACACACAACTTAAAACTAAAAATGATATATTTTTTATAATATTTTAAGTTAGTGTTTAAATATTAGACCTTAGTCTGAGTATTTCTATTTATAATTTTTGATAATATTTTAAGTTTTTGTAAGTATCAAAATTTGTCTATAAATATTTATATTTATCGTGAGATCACCAACTTAAAATATTATAAAAAAGTATAACATTAATATAACCAGATTGTTGATCTATTAACAAATACAGCTCGTCATTCGCCAATGTATATTATCACGCTTGAAAAAAGACGAAATTATTATCTTTTAAAAAAAAGATAATGGCCCGTAACAGTACACAGAACTTCCATGCACCGCTTGACTTGGTCATGCACTCTTATAGTCATTGATTGCGATGCTCATAGAATCTCTATGTTATGCTCTCATTTTCATGAAAAAGAAAACTATACTTAATTAACAAAAATAATCTTACCCACCTATTAGTACTATTTTAAATAATAAATTAAGTAGTAACGGGCTAAATCGAATAAAAAATTTATTATAAGCTCAAATAGGACCATTAAATATAAAGCAAAAATAGTGACGTTGCCTAATATAATAATAATTTTAATCCTACAAACGTATACAATCAATTAATTTTGTCTTGATTTAAAACAATTCAATAAATTTTAGTCTAAATCATTAAATATAAACTAGAGAAACAGAATAATGTTGCCATGCGACTAAGATATTGCACATAAAGAGGATTCGACACAATAGAATAACAATATTGTAGCAAAGAATGGGCCATAAAATGAACTTGAATCCTGCCTCTGTCTGCAACATACAAATAAACCCAATGGCAGATTCATCACTAAACTATCCTAAAGTGTTTATTTTAGTCATCAAACTTCGCGGGGGTTTATACCTCTACATCATAAACGATCTGGGTGATTTTTTTAAGATAAAGTACACAAATGGTCATTAAACTTTGGCTTTGTTACAAATTGGTCACTGAGAGGTAAGAAAATTTGTATAATTACATATTTAGTTTTTTTTATTTATACATTCAACCAATTTAGTCCTAACAAGAAAAAAAATCAATAAATTTAAACATTATTATTTACACATTCTATCATTATAGTCTTATTTTTAATTATAAATATTTTAATATTTTTCCTCAAACCAAATAATGACACGTGTCCATCATACAGTGGAAGGAAAATAAATATAAGAAAAGAGAGGTGTGGAACTCAAACCTAGGGAAAAGAGGCAATATAAAGCACACTAACCACTAGAGTAATTTTCTTGCCTGTAAATTTTCAATTCAATTTGATATGTGTTGCATATTGATCTAGAATAATACTTTTAAGTTTAAAGGTGCTTAATCCCTTGAAACTTTTTGAAAACAAAAATTGAAATGTGGCGAGCAGTTCTCCATATGCGACATGCAAGTGGATGATTGTTGTGCTTCAATTTTGCCCAGTGTTGAATACTTAATTAATATAAATATTTTTGATATATTTTTATATTTATATCCAAATGTTAACGTACAAAATAAAATGAAAAATCGAATAATTTAAAAGCTAACATCACTCTCACTGCTGCAGCTGCAACGCATCAGTTCAGGTTCCATCTTCAATCTTCAATGGTTTGATCAAATCACAAGTGAAGAGTTGTAGTTTAGAATGTTGTCAAAGCCAAAAGAAAGAGATGTACTTTAATATAATACAATTCCTCCCTTCTCAATTCCACCATAAACTACAATTTGAATAGGAAATGGAGAAAATAAAAGACAGAATTCCCAAAATCACACACCCTTTTGAGAAAAATACAAATCAAGAAAATGGATCATCATATGAATGTTTTTACCACCATTAAACACTGGGAATTTTTTCCCAATAATTTCATATATGTGAACCTCTCCTTCTCAATGCAACCACAACTGATAGATACACGAGAACAGGGATACAGCATACAAAGAAGAAGAAGAAGAAGAAAAGATCCTTATCCGGTTTAAATCACTTGTTAATTCCGGTTTTTCGCTTTCCCTTTTGCAAACTCGGAGTCACAGCAGTCGAAGGTTTCCGAGCTGATGGTGAAGGTATTAGTGATGGAATTGAACTCCTGGATGGAAGCAAAGAAGAATGAAAAATCAAGGCCTAAATGTAGGAGAAATCAAGCTGAAGTTTGCGGTAAAATATAAAGGCAATCGGTTTCTAGCATGAAAGTTTACCTGATTTCTGTGGCCTTTGCTGGTTGCTGTTTCTTTGGTTTAAATGCCAACATGTTTGGACTACTACTGATTTTAGGAATACCGGATGAGAATGGGTCCGTTTCCAAACAATCACTGGTTACCGTTTCGTGATCGGAATCATCGTTATAGCTTACTTCAGACCGAGTCCGTTGCAGATCATAGTCTAGGTTGCCCTTTTTGTTTGCAGTTGGTTTGTTGAAGTTTTGTTCAGTGTGTATCTTGGTAGGATCGGGGATCTGACTCTGATAGGGCTTCTCAGGCAGTTTTTTGCCATTGCTTACTCCTTTGCTTGGCCTTGCTGATGGATTTTTGTCCTTCTTTATGTTGTCTTGCTTGTTCACCATGACTTTATCTTCCCAATCACCAGACGCTTCCGAATCTCTATCATCGTCTCTTGAAACACTCGAAGCATTTGGACTGCCAAGAGGTGGCCAATGTGATGCATTCGGAGTCTCCAAACTGTCTCTTCTAGATGCCGATGAAGACTCATTCTGAATCAGCAGAGGCAGATTTATATATCATGTTATGGAAGTCTTGAACAAACAGGAAAAGGCCTATAGTAAATCACTTTCGAAACTGAAAATTTGTACCATTTTTGGCACTTAAACTATACCTCAGTGCTTGCAGTAATGCAAGATAGATCACTTGAACTCTTCCATTTAGAATGAGAAGGGGATGATCCGAGGTTTAATATAGTTTGTTCCGGACTATCAGATAGGGATGGAGTATGTTGCAGGTTCTCACGATCTCCTTCCTTCCTCGCCAAGGCTGCTTTGAGACTAGCTATCTGAAAACAGTTGCAAAAATGTGGTAAATGAGTGAGACAACGATTGCAAAACAGTCAACCGAGTAAATTTAAGTACGGGTTTGGCTGCAATAGGCGGCCATGCAACACTTTGAAGTTAAAATGCCAAAAGAAAGACCGGGAGCTCGGGAGAGACGTGTTCTTTAAGCTCTTTCACTTCTCCGCTGTCTTTGTTCACCTTAGCAGCACCGAGCTCGACTGTGGCAACCCTTTCTGCAAATTTAAGCGTACTAAGAGTTTCTCCATGAGCTTCATACTCGGGAGCAATGTGAACAAACATCAGTGTCTTGGCTTGTCCTCCTGAGAAATTGAGACCAGTAGCATGATTCAGCAATTAAAAATAGAGAACCGTTTTTCGGTTGGAAGTTTTCGGATAATCTTCTTACCAAGTGAATCTTGGAGCAATTGAGTAAGTTTACTGTTTCTAAAAGGAACATGTGAACTTCTTGATGCAAGAGAAGAGATCACATCTCCTAAAGCCGAAAGAGACTTGTTGATGTGTTGTGCTTCTTTTAACCTATCCCCGGTCACCTCAGATTTATCCACCCTTTCGCTTCCTGCAAGGTCAACCAGATGCATTGCGCCACGAAGAATGTTTCCTGAAGTGAGGTCCTTCCCCTGAACATGAACCGTCAAGCAGCTGCAGTTTTAAAGACAAAATTAAAAACTTTGCAGCATATGTGTCAGAGCATGACTAGAAATGTTTTAGTCAGTCTGCAGTACCTGTGAGATCGACTACTCCGGTCATTTAACGCTGTGGAGCAAACTGAACGGTTTCTATGCCCAAGGTCCATCAAATTTATGACATCGGACGGTGACGATACACGAACAAGGTTTGCATCAGGTACATTAATCCCATTTTGCGAGCTGTTTCGGATTTCTAATGTATGTAGGAGTTAAAGAAAATTATCAAAAGAAAAAGCGCATGAATCACAATAAACTAGAATTATAGGTCTGAATATTCAGGATATCTCTTATTTCCACCATCAGATGAAAGGAGATCCTTGACTTGCTCATTATAAATTTCAAGCATTTGCACTGAAATCTCATAGGAAAGGGTTTCTTTCCTCTCTTTTGAAAGATGAAATAGATCAGCCAATGCCCTGTAGTTTACGCCTAAACCTTCTTCGGTAAGCTCCTTCGGTCCTGTCTGGATTCATTAATGAGATGGATTAGCATAAATTATTTGACAGACTACAGTACGGTATGTATCCCTGGACTTAATTTTCGGTAAGGTATTCATGTCACAAACATATTGACTATACACATTCTCCGACACTCGACCCTTAGTCCGAGTAACATAGATTATCACTGCAGTGAAAAGATGCTGCATTTCTTACCATGGTGTGAGTCTTCCCTGATCCTGTTTGTCCATAAGCAAATATACACACATTGTAACCGTCGAGAACAGACCGAATCAAAGGTTGGGTATCAGAGAAAACCTCGGCTGCAGGGAACAAAAGTTAATGTCAGGAAAGTAGTACAGGGCTGCGAAAGATTGAAATGGATAGATACAAAATCATAGAGCTGCGAAAGATTGAAATGGATAGATACAAAATCATAGAGAAAACAACTTCGTTTTGAATCTCTAACCTTGTGTTACAGATGGGCCAAATATTTTGTTAAAAGTAAATGATTTCTTTGCCTCTTTTCCGTTTTTTGAATGTGTAAGAATTGTTATAGTTCTTTCATCAATGTGATCTACAGAACTCAATGTGTTCGAATGTCCGGGCACCAATGGCCTTACCCGGCAGTACACTCTTATAT
Source organism: Hibiscus mutabilis (assembly GCA_019671005.1). Taxonomy (NCBI): domain Eukaryota; kingdom Viridiplantae; phylum Streptophyta; class Magnoliopsida; order Malvales; family Malvaceae; genus Hibiscus; species Hibiscus mutabilis. Next base: position 10,138 of record JAGYYJ010002780.1, on the reverse strand, counting down.
TACCTGGAACATGGTTTCCAACAAATGCAATTGAGATTTTCATTTGAATCTGGCATATTCACTCAATCAGACTATTTCAACTGTTTAAGACTGCTACCTTTCAGGTCCTGCACTTGGTTGTATAACTTTCGGTTTTCTTCAAGAACTCTCTGATATCCCGAAGCAGCATTAGCAAGACTAAGCAAGTGTTTACCTATTAAACGAAGCTCGAATGAGACATATCACATTTGCATTTCAAGAACACGTAAAAGCAACCGAGAAATTGGTTTTAAGTTTATACCTAAATTGAAGACCTCTTCCTTGTATGTCATCTGCAGAGCTTGCATACCGGCTTTTGTTGAATAAAGACAATGCTTCAGTTCCTACAGGTACAAATGCATTAACTACAGCATCCCCACGGAAGATCATACGAATTTTGTAACTCGAATAGATGCCGACTGCTAATCACCTTAATAAATTGTCCTTGTCGTTCAACCAATGCCTGCTGTTTCAAAACATATTGTACCAATTCCTCATGAGCATCAGACTTGTCATCGCAAGTTTCCTTTCTTTCCAACCCTATCGATGATGATTCATCTTCAACCATTTCATCGGCTGAGGCCTTTACTTCAACTACTCCAACCTTCACCATCACATTATTTAAATGATTCAAAAGCATGTACTTGATAATCACATGAAGCAATAATTGGAAGCTACTCGGAAACATTCCGCCTACCTTTTCATCACACAAAGCTGTTCGTGAATGAGAGTTAACAGTTACAGATTCTTCCTTTGCTTTTGCACTATTTTTAATCTGTCAAATTACAACAAAGCATGCTTATTTGAGATAACATTAACAAATCATTGAAGTTTTGAGAGTTAAGAAGAATTCAACTTCTCACAAGTTCATTGTACTTTATAATCACATGAAGCAATAATCGGAAACTACTCCGAAACATTCCGCCTACCTTTTCATCACACGAAGCTGTTCGTGAATGAGAGTAAACAGTTACAGATTCTTCCTTTTCTTTTGCACTATTTTTAATCTGTCAAATTACAACAAAACATGCTTATTTGAGATAACACTAACAAATCATTGAAGTTTTGAGAGTTAAGAAGAATTAAACTTCTCACAAGTTCATTGTATTTTATAATCGCATGAAGCAATAACGGAAACTACTCCGAAACATTCCGCCTACCTTTTCATCGCATGAAGCTGTTCGTGAAAGAGAGTCATCAGTTATAGATTCTTCCTTTGCTTTTGCACTAATTTTAACCTGTCAATTTACAACAAAACTGTTTTATTTGAGATAACACTATCAAATCATTGAAGTTTTGAGAGTTAAGAAGAATTAAAGCTTCTCACAAGTTCATTGTAGGTTGCCAAGCGACGATCAAACTCCTCCGAGACTTTATTGATCACAGATTCCACAATCTGTAAATAACCAAAAGAGATTTAAAGAAACAAAAATTCTCCTAGTAAGTTCTTGAATAACTCACATTTCTCAAGACCTCGATTTGATCCCAAAAAAAAGTGAATTGATCAAGCAAATTTCTGTACTAGCAGAAGGACCTTACCATTGGAATTTCATCTTGCCTCTTATCTAAAAGAGCTGCACGAACTAGCGTACCAAAAGAACCTACATGGCCCTGAAGATAACAATGAAAAGGAGCTATCAGATTAGATGTTTGATGAAATAAACAACTAGCATGAAAATTAAAAAGAAAGCTCGCTAACTTCTTCAATGGAGTCTGATTGTTCACTAGGCAAATCACTAGGAAGGGTCGTTGGAACGGAATTCATAAATGGTTCACTGGTTTTTCGTGTCCCGAAACACGAGGGTTTGGAATTTGCAGAGTATTTCCATGAACCAATTCCACCATTTTGTTTCCATTCACTGTAAGACTTCAATGCTAGAACACAGGTCACAAGCCTGGAAGATTTCCCACCCTGGAAAATTAAAAGATCAATCGAGAAACATTCATTTCATCACATGTGAACTATGTTACTCGGACTCTGGTGTGAGCCTTTGCACAATTATATCTTGGTGCCCCTTTTCGGATATGAATTTTAATGCGAGTATTTCGATGAGAAAAATGAAGAATTCGAGCAATATATTTACCTGTTCTAAATCAGAGAACTCAAAAGTGGGAATCCCCATTTCCTCAATAGCTACAAGGAAGTTTCTCACATTTTCAAAGTATTGAAATGCTGATAAAGCAGCCCCATCAGGAACAGTAACAGAATCACAAGGTCCTTCCACAACCTATAATTTAAAAACAAAAAAAGGGTAGGAAAATTAACCAAGAAGATACAAAATTTTCTGGGATAATTGTTGCTGAAACATACCTTTGGCACTGATCCGGGTTTAATCTTGTTAAGAGCATTGCAAAGGATTATTCCACTTCGCAATGCGTACCTGAATTCTTCCTCCGAAGGCTCGGCTGGTAAATCTTTGCCCCCAACGACACCAATTGTTTTTCTCAGCCACCCAGCAGCCTCATTTCTTTTTAAAGCTTCAAAAATACAACAATGGCGATGATTTTAGAGCGTCTTTTACGCAGGAAATTAACCAAGAAAACGTAGTGTCAACAAATCATATTTCCCATTTGTTTGGAGATTGTTTTAATCGATAAAAAATTCACACAAAGATACATATTTTATGATTGAATCTCTTAACATGACATTCATAAAATCTGAAACTTAAATTTGATCATAAAAAGAATGAAGAAATACAAAAGAATCGTAAAAATGCAAGAAAACACGCAGATTAAAGAAAACCATTGATCATATTCAATGAAAAACAGAGCAGAAAGGGAAAAAAGAAGTGAGATTATTACAAGCTTCGTCGAATTTTCTCGAATCCAAATTAACGTCGGTTGTTCGACTTTTTTTCTCTTGAAGAACATCTTCGAAAACTGATTTTAGAGAGGATACTAAAGTCGACCCTGTTGCCATTTTTCTTCAAAAAAAAATGTACAGATTTCACAAGCTCAGTTCAAAATTTAGATTTCTACGCATTTAACATCAAAACCCAAATCTCGAAAACCCCAGAAAAGATAATCTGAATCTTTTGTACGATGAAAAAAGCTCTGTCAAGAAACAGAGGATAATAAAAGAAAACAGAGAACCAAAAGAATTCTGTTTTTTTCTTCCTGTTTTCTAATTTTGTTTTGAATCTATCTACGCAGAGAAACAGATAGAGAAAAATTGGGAGGGTTCAAAAGATTTCCTCTCACTTTCTTTCACTTTCTCTCATTTTTCTCTATCTGTCCTCTCTGTTTTGTTTCTCTCACAGTTTGGTTTCCCTCTAATATTGAAGGGGGAAAATGCCATACGCCCAGCCTGGTTCCGAGCCTCCCGGTTATGAGGGTGCTTTATTGTTATTGTTTATTGATAGACTAATTTTAAACTTTTTCTTGTGTTTTTTTATTTTTAGTTCATTGAAAATCGATTTATTTATTAAAATAACAAGTTAATTATAGCTATTATCGGCGATCATACACTTTTGTTAAGATTTATTAATTTAAAAATTCTTTAATACATAAGGTTGTGTAAAGTTTATACAATTTTTTTAATTTTAGGGGTTAGAAATTTAATTTACGTACTTATGTTTTGGTATTTAAAATTTAAGGTATAAATTTTAGATTTTATAGTTTATGGTTAGAAATTTAAGATTTAAATTTTATAATGTAAATATGTGTGCTTGTGTAAAATGAATTTTATACAGCTTGTGTATCAAAATTTTATTTTTATTATTTGTTAATAAGGTCTTAATTCGATTTCATTAGGGCATAATCATAAATGTGGGATTTCTTATAGGGTAAAATTTTGATACACAGACTGTGAAAAATAAATTTTACACATGCCTGTGTTTTTACTTATAAAACCCAAATTCTAATTCTCTAACCCTAACACCCTAAAACCTAAACCCCAAATTTTAATCCTTAAATTCTAAACACTAATATTAAATACTAAACCCTAAAACCTAAACACCTAAATTTTAAACTTTAAACTACAACCCTAACCCTTAAAATTAAAAGACTCGTGTAAACTTTAGCTTACACCGACTTGTGTATCGAAGTTTTCCCTTCCTTGTATAGTTATTGAATCATTATAGGTTTGTTTGGACACTGTAATATAGTTGTATGAAAATGTAATTAGTATTTTAGTAATTACACAATGAATTTTAGTTTCCTATACATATTTAACTTGCAAAATATATTATAACTTAGTTGATCACGCCATGTTTGATAGTAAAAATTGTAATTTATTTAGCTTACATAAGTTTAATATTACAAAATTACATCTTAGTCCATGGTATGATGGATGAAATAGCTAAAATGTTGCTCTCATGTAATTAATCTTAATTACATTTAAGAGCCGAGTGAAATATTATGCATTTTTGTATGATATATAGGTCTAATTGCATTAGATGCCTAAATTATAGTTTATATGCTAAATGGTCTTTTTGCCTTGAAACATTTTAATTAAATCCTTAAATTATCAGTATCATCATGAACCATTTCATTAATTTTTTTAGATAATATCAGAAAACGTGTCACCTACCTTCTAATTATAACACTTATATGTTTTTCATTATTCTCTTTATAAAGATTTTTTTTTCATTTTGTCTTTTAAATAGTTAAATATAAATAACTAATAATTTATATATAATTAGAATTAATATAATTTTTGGTAATACACAACATAATCAAAATTAACTACTATCCATGGCTTCTTGAAAAATCAATGGCACCCTCCCAACTAGTGGTTCCTCGAATATTGCTTACTCTCAGGGGCGGATTTATATGACTTTGGAGGGTGTAATTGCATTCTATTTTTGAGAATAGAAATTTAGTGATATTTTTTAAAAAATAATTTAAAGTGCAGAGGAAAAATATATGAAAATTTGTATACCATTTGAAAAAGAAAAATTAGACACCCTATTCTTAAATTTCTGATCCATCATTCTTACCCTAAGGGTCTCTTGCAAGCCATTGTCGCCTAGATATCAGCCGCAACTAGGGCTGTAAATGAGACGAGACAGATCACGAGCTATTCGAGTTCGACTTGGTTAAAACTTAACTCGATTGGACTCAATTCGAGCTTAAATTTGACTTGAATTCTTACGAGCCGAGACAAGTTACTCGATACCCGACTCGAAAAGGTCGTGAGCTACTCGAAAATATAATATAATATATTAGATTGGTTAATTAAGATTTAATTTTGGAGGTTTGGGGTTGATTTAGGGTTTAGAGCATTGTTTGAGATTTATGGTTAGGTTAGGTTATGTTAACAATGGATGATAGGTTTTTGAGGAATAAGGTTAGGAAATTAAGGTTTAGTTCGAGCTCGAGCTCCAATTTTTGTTTTTGAGTTCGATTCGAGCTTGATAACTTTGAGCTCACGAGCTTTCGAGTCGAGCTCAAGCTTGATAATTTTAAATTCGCGATCTTTTGAATCGAATCGAGCTTAGACTTAAGAATTTTAAATTTGAGTCGAACTTAACGATACTTGAACTCGACTTGCTCATTTACCCCTTGCCGCAGCATTCACCTCTCTTTCGGACGTGTTGAATCAGCACCTCTCTTCCGACTTATATTTTAAACACGTTTTTGCGTATTTAACCCTAATATATATATATATATCAAAAAATAAATTTATACATAAAAGTTGCATTAAAATTGCAATGGAACTATATATATATATATCAAGTGGGTAGCATTTTCTAATTAAAGATATTCACCCACAATAATTTATTTTATAAAAGTGTTTTGAAGAAGATGTGTACTAAGAACCACTAATTGACCAAGTGATTAAGAATGTTCATGTTGTGTCACTTTGTGTGGAAAATATTTGCGTTGGGTGCAATGACAAGGCACATTGCTCTCCTAGATCGAGAACTTCAGTTCAAACCTTGGAGACGACATTGTTAAAAGGGAGAGTCACGAATCCAGAATATAAACTATAAAATAGATATGTATTGTACCAAAAAAATAAGTTATCCATGAAAAATTATTTCATATATCATCAAATGCATACTACAATATAAGTTTATTTACAACAAAATGATAAATATATATTGGTCTAGTGGAATGTGGTGCTAGATCACTTAAGAAATATAAGATGTTCGATTGTTGTAGATAAAGCAAATTGAATTGGAAGAGTCATCATTATAATAGGTCTTTATTGTATCCAATCCAGACTAGTCAACCAATAAATTATATAGCAATAGTTATACCAAAAATACAATAAACGGATGAATATAGGTTGTCCTCTCTTTGCTTATATGTAAAGATGAAACATGTGAGAATGATTAGAGAAACCAAAACATAAAAAAACACATAGATAAACAATGTTTTGGAAAGCTAAGATATGATTATTACTCCCATCGTACTTTGAACTTCATCTTTAGACAATCCTAATTTTATTCTTTTTCCCCCTCATAGATTCTTTGAAACATGATAACCCACGTCATTTACTAGATTTATTTAGGGTTGATTATTTACTAAACTAATGTTGTTGGTTGTCTAGCAATCATACCCCCACTTGCAAGACTAATGGTTCAATGTCATTACAAAGTTTTGTTAAGCTTGATTTAGGATGAAATTAAGATTAAATATCGAATGGAGTCAGGGACGGAGCCAAATGGAAGATTGTTCTCAACTTTGAATGGTTTAATTATTTTTAGGTCATTGATAGTTTTAAAACCTTTGTAATTAAGTCCTTGCCCCTCCTCAAAAAAATAGTTTATTATTTTTTAAGACCCTTTAAGTTAAAATTAATGAAATTAAGCTTTGACCCCTCATTTTTCTGGTCTAATCACTTTTTAAGATCATTCAATTTGAAAATTAGTGAAATTAAATATTAATTTCCTTAATTTTTATGATTTGGTTACTTTTTAGAATCTTATTTATTTCAAAGTTAATTAACTTGCCCCCTCATAGTTTAATCCTGGCTCCGTCCCTAAATAGAGTTAAGTTTTGATTTCGATGCTAATAAGAATCTTATGAGCATTTTTTTTGAACAATTCTTACCTAGGGAAGGGAAGAAAAAATTTGTTGTTAATGGATATTGAACCAACAACCTAGGGTAAAAAAGATGGTGTCAACTCTGAGCTTTTAACCACCTGTTTCAGAGAATGTTGACAATATGATGAGTATTTAAATTTAAAAAATAAAAAATATCAAAAATCAATTTGTCAGATAATTATATTGATAAAGACCTAAACTATCATTAGAGAAAAAAATAGACTAACCTTTCGAGCCCTATATAACTTCCTTGCCGACTAAAGTTTCAATTTAAAATTATAGATTTATATAAAATTTATTTAATGATTCTAGTAGTAAAAGATAAAATTGTTTTTCTTGGGGGACTTCTTTTCAAAAAATATTAAAAAAACACTTTAGAATATATGATTCTTTGTAAGTTTAAAATTTTGAAATACCCCTATTAACTTCATTTTTTTTTGAAAAACCCTACTAACTTCAAACTTTTTAAACGAGTCTTAATAAAAAGGTTGAATTATGTCGCTACCAATAGGTAATATTTTATTAAATTAAAAAAATTAGTATGATACCTTTTCAAGGACTTTTTTTTCCTAACCAAATAAAAAAGTAGCATTTTATTGGCTAGGTTTAGGAGCACATTATACATCATCATGATTTAGACCGTATTTATACTTATTCTCTACTTTAACTTTATATTCCTCGAATTTAGATCCTTCTAGTTTTAATATAAAAATAACACAAATATAACACTTGTAGCATTTTATTCAATGGTTTATACAAGTTTTCTAATTTAATTTGATTTTATTCTTTTTGTTATAAATATAAAGTAATTAAAAATAAAAATGATGGAAGCAAAAAAAAAAAAAAAAACAGCATAACTAATTTATTAACAAATATTCAGCCAATGGGTCATCTATGTTTAAGGGTTAATATATACTTTGGTATCTAAACTTAATTTCGAGGTTCAATTTGATACTTATAATAATAAAAGTTTAATGATCATTTTGTGACATTTGAAAGTTGGGTGGAAAAATGAATATTTTACTGTAGTTAGTGAACATTTGTGAAATTTATCCATTTTTAACTTGATTTTAAGGTTCAGTTTGGTACTTTAACTTTTTTTATTCAATTAGGTACTTGTAATTGACTTTTTCATTCAAATTGGTGCATGAACTTGGCTCCTTAATTCAAATTGGTTAAAAACCATAAGTTTTAATTTAAACAAACAAATCAAATTTATGTACCAATTTGAAGTAAGAAACCAAATTCATGTACTTAACTAGAAGAAAAAGAACACAGAAGTACCTAAATGAACCTTCAAGCTCGGGTCCAGATCCGAACCTGGAGGTTTAGTCTTAAAATTTTGAGGGGCTCAATAAGCAATATAAACACATGGTTCGGATCCGAACGTGGAGGTTTAGTCTTAAAATTTTGACTATCATTTTCTTTTGGCTTGAGGGTTTAATCAGCCCTTAAACTTTTGCAAAAAAAATAATTAAGCTCTTAAACTTTTTTACACCAAATTAAGCCCTCAAACTCAAGAAAAAAATTAATTAAGCCCTTAAACTTTTTTTGTACCTAATTAAGCCCTCAAACCCAATTAAGCCCTCAAACTCAAGAAAAAAAATCAATTTGGCCCTTTGACCAACGTTAACCGTTAAATTTAACGAGTTCTTTTTAAATCTTCTCAGCACGTTTCGCAACATGATAATACCACTTGACATTTCTAAAAATTTTTAAACTTTAATTTTTAAAAAATATATAAAATTCCGAAAAAAAAACTAAAAAATTTAAATATATAAAAATCCAAAAAAAATCTAAAATATGTATTTTTTTTTCAAATTTTTTATATATTTATTAATTTATTTTGTTATAATTGTATAATAATATTTATTTTTTTAATTTTTTAAAATATTTTAATCTTTTGGAAAATTATTATTTATTGTGTTTAAATAAATTTTGGAATTAAAAATATTTTATATTTTTAAAATAATTTTCCAGGATTTTTTAGATTTTTTTTTCCAGATTTTTATATATTTTTTAAAAGTTAAAGTTTAAAAATTCTTAGAAATGACAAGTGACAATATCCTGTTGCGACACATGCCAAGAAGATTTTTAAAAAATTGTTAAATTTAACGGTTAAAGTGCAAAATTGATTTTTACTTGAGTTTGAGGGCTTATTTAACGGTCAACGTTGGTCAAAGGGCCAAATTGATTTTTTTTCTTGAGTTTGAGGGCTTAATTGAGTGCAAAAAAGTTTAGGAACTTAATTGATTTTTTTACAAAAGTTTAAGGGCTTATTAGACCGCATTTTCTTTTTAATTTTTGTTGGATATAAAAGGGACCACAAAGAGCCCTATTGTGGGACCCAAAACACCATGCCGGCATGTTTCGGCCTTTTCGGTTAAGGGTGTAAGGCTGACAGCCCAATAATAAGTAGGCTCCATTGGCCCACTTAATAGAGGCAAAGACATTACTAAAAAAAAGCCAAAACAACCCCATTTTCATTTTAGAAATTTAAAAAAATAAATAAATAAAGGGATAATCTTAGTTTAGATATTTTTAAATATGATAGATAATATGATCGAAATATAATATCAAAATAATTAACATATAATACAATATCAGTATATAAATATCGCATAAATATATAAAAAAATTATATAATACAAACTATTAATTTATAAATGAGTCACAAACATGAAAACATTGAATAACATAAACACGTCTAATAGAATAAATTTTCCCATTCAAAAATTGTAAGGAATGAACTCATTATGTGTTTCTATCGGAAAAGATAATGTTGTTACCCTTAAAAAGTGAATAAGATTCGAGTGATTTGTCTGCACGGTGTGTTGCATTATTAAAAGACTAAGATTCATAATCATATACTATTTTATAATCATACCATACCGTTAAAAAAGAACTATAAGGAAAACAACTCAAATGCATAAATTTAATAGAATTATTTTAATTCGAAGAAAAATAAGATTATTCGATTTATTTTTCATGTTTTCATTCCAAACATTTTTATATAAAAAGTAATAGTCCAGTGGCATAGTGATTTATTCTCTTCGGTAACCCGAGTTTGAACATCCTTGTTCTCAGGGGAGGGGATGAGAAAGGGATATAAATAGTATAAAAC